>JABWIB010001240.1:31646-55846 GCA_016617825.1 Platyplectrum ornatum
AATAGATACAATATAATATCAAAGCAGCAGATCTAAACTTCACTAGGTTACTAAATCACTAGGAACAGGATCCTAACCTGCAATTAGCATGTGTAAATACCATAACTTGTAACATCTACACATGCGTGTATGTTCACAAATGTAAACTTACATACATGGTTTTGTAAGTTTGATTTTACATACAAGGGCAACTCGATCCCCATGGCAAAAATCCTGCTTTGCAGATGGGGTAAGCCATGCAGATCAGCAGGACAGGGGAACCAACAGACTCTGGGTGGGTTGGATGTGAGCGAATTGGATACAAAATGTTTGTGTTTTACAATCACCTTTATCCAGACTTCCAATCGGATATCTTAACAACATGTGGATAGATCGGCAATCATTAGATAGGGTCCTAGCCTCAAAATACAAGCCAGAGGATTGTTTGAGTTCTGCTCAAAGCAGCAGCAGACATTTGGATCCAGTAGAAAGCATTTAGCATGAAGATTATTTTAACATTAAAAATGTTTATTTCAATTGTGTCCTTAAAAGTTAGATTANAAAAAAAACAAATATACACTGCACAAAATAGAGAAAATTATTTGACCTGACAGTTTAGCATTAGTCTTTTTGTCCCACACTACAGCCAATATTTAGTTATATTACTTATTCTGGAATGTTAGCGATATATATGTCACATGCCATTCTGCATTTCCTCCTGTTTTTCCCCTCTGGATGTCCTGTTTTGCCACTTTATCACAAAATGTACAAGCGTAGCAAGGCATTGCTTCATTTCCATTAAGAAGGAAGTGTTCCATCTGGTGAATGCTCCAGGGGATTTTCTCTCTTCCTTTTCGGAGGCTAATCAGACTTCATAATCAAACCTTTATTTAGGAGCCTTCTCCACGGCAGAGGAGGATGTGGTAGCAGGATCCGCAGAAAATAAACACTACAGCAGTTATTTGTTTCCCTGTCTCCTCCCTTGAGAAATACATTAATTGATATCTTAACCCATTTGCTGTAGGACAGGCTGCCAATGCAGCGACATATACTGACCATATTATCAAGCTATTTAGTACACTTTGAAATCTAACACACTTAGTATAGGTGACTTATTTGCTTAAACGTCTGGCACATTACCATGTTCCAGTGTGTTCAATGATAGTATATAAATGTGAAAATCTCCAGCTGCTTTATGCATTATATAACACACTATTACAATGCACAAACAATTTGACATGGGAATATTATTTCGTACCATTCATAAATACAAATTCTAAATGTTTTTATCTTTAGACTTTCAAGTGTTTGTGTGATGTATTTAGTTGTTTGTGACTTGTTCTTTTTATTTCAGAATTATGATCATCAGGTCAGACTTCACTGATATTGTTATGTTATACCCCATTCAGATTGCCTAAGAAAGCCGTCGTTATCAGTGAAAACGACGGCTTTAGTGTAAAAGGCGCCGTTTGAAGGCAATCTGAACGGCTCGCCGGCTTTCTTAAAGCAAACGGAACACGTNTGGAGCCGGCAGGTGGCTCCAGCACGTATGAGGGGAGGTGATAGGCCTAAAAAAACATGTGATCATTACGATCACAGTCTTTTTATGTTCCCTCCCCTACACACAGGACGCCGGCTTCACTGTAAAGCCAGCGTTTCCTGGAATACTTTTTGCTTGAAGCCGGCGATTTCGGCGGCTTTAAACAACGGCTCTCCCTGCGGCTTTTTGACCGCAGGCAATCTGAACGCGGTATTATATATTAATTTGTAGCTGCTTCTCTATTACATAGGGGTACTGTGGCATGTGCGTCCAATAACAGACATCTAAATAAATCTTATAGTGTGTTTATGTATGTCTGTATTAGTTTTCCATTTTACATATTCAAAGGCATTTAAGCTGTTATTATATATTTTAGAATTGGTTTAGTTTGTTTTAGCTTTCTTCCCTCTTGATTGTAGCATATGATTCCCTGAAAACAATTATCATCTTTACTTCTTTTCTTAATTTATGTTAAAAAATGGACACTAATTTTGACATTTTGACATCAAATGCACAGTTGTAAAGGAATGGGATATTGATGGTAATCAAACTTTCAAAATTCACCAGGGGACAAACTTTCTTTTTTTAATGTTTACGTTGTTAAATTTTAACATTTGCTGTGTCATTAAAAAGGGGGTGGGGGCTTGGGCGGAGTCAGGGCAGGATTTATGTATCTCGGCCCCTAGAAAGTTGGGAGATATGCAAGTATTCCCTATAGTATCTTTTGGAGTGTGACCTGTAATCTAATTTCCCTGACACTATGGGCTCTATTTGTAAAGCCCTTTACGCATCATTTTGAAACGATAAGGGCAGTTTTCTGGTAGGAGGGGGTGGTTAGTCATCTGATCCACTCGAAACATAAGTTAGGTTTATGTAAGTATAAGAGCGGTCAAGTCCACAGGACTTTCTGGGAGACATTGATTTAATGTAAGCCAGATCGTTGCTGTGAATGGGCGGGGCTTGATGACATCACACCCTCCCATTTATAGAAAATGTATGGGTTTTTGGTATAGATAGAGGTATGGATTAATAACATGTCTGGATGTTTGCCTTTGACATCTCCTGATAATAATCTGGATCCAGACCAGCGATTCCCAGCCCAGAGAGCAACAAAAACTCCTTTTGCATGGATCCTACTTTTGGATAAGACGTTGGAGTGCTTGCTGCACATTTTAAATATAGACTTAAAACCCCACTCCTAGTACGCCAGGCTGGATTCTGGAGTGTGGTCCATAGGAGTGCATCCAATGCATAGACGCAAACGCAATCGGTCAGCTTATTGCGTACGGAGAACTCGCATTTTGTACTTTTTTGCACTTGTACAATCATAAGATGTGAAATTGCACGGTAACATAAGATACATCTTATGATTGTATGCGCATCTCATGTCCAAAAAAGACAAATCTTATTTACAGAGCTTCTGGGCAGTTCAAGGGAAATCTTAAGATAGATCTTTGCAATTTCACATCTTATAGATGTATGGCCAGCATAAGCGGGTAGTTTGCAAGGGAACTGAAAAGTGGGGATGTTGCCCATAGCAACCAATCAGATTCGAGCTCTCAGTTTCATTTTACATACTGGAGAATGTGAGCAGTGAGAGGGTAGTAAAAGAACTATAACCTGTGCTGGCTGTCTGGCCGTGGGGAACTATAAGGAAGCTGGTAGCCAATGGGGAAAGAAGTAGGGACGAACCCCCTTATGCGTCGTCACAGGAAGCACAAACAATACACGAGGAGACGCGATCACCACACCGGAAGTAACCTGGTAACCTGCCAACAACAGGAAGTGTCCAAGACACACCGCGTGTTTGACATTTGGTGAGTTTATCTGAAGTGGTGAGATTTTGAGAGAAATTGAAAGCAGTAGTATTAATGGGACCGGAAGGTTATTCCAGAGAGTGAGTGCAGACCTGAAGAAANCTTGTAACCAGAAATCAGAGCATTTATTGTACATATAAGAAAGTTCTATGTACATTGAAGATCCGAGGGATAAAACTGGGAAATATCTTGAGATTAGTAAGGATATGTATGCAGGTGCAGTCTTATTGTGACACCATGATTATGTCAGCACTTCAACCACCATGCACCGTTTGGAAGGAAGGTGCAGGTAAGTCAGTAAATTATTTTATTTTTTTAACCCCCTTACCCCATGCATACCTGATGTGTAGAGCTAACAAATTGGAGTGCGCTTGCACACTCCTTTTTGCAGCCAATATATGAACACAAAGGTCCACCCCCTCCCCCAAACTCCACAGGCACTGTGCGGAGCCACTAACCGCACGCACGCACCCCGAGAATATTCATAAAAAAAAATTAAATATTGCGCTTATATTTGGTTGGTGTGGGGGATCTGTGGGGATCTGATGAATAGTGTACATAAACATAAAGAGTCTGAATGGATAACTGTTCTGAGAGATTAAGTTTGAGATGAAATAAAAGAATGACATTCCATGCCAAGGCCTAAGCAGTGAGATTGCAGTGTTATTGAAAAGTGGGGATGTTGCCCATAGCAAACAATCAGATTCCAGTCCATTCTCCAGTGTGTAAAATGAAACTGAGAACATGAATTTGTTGCTATGGGCAACATCCCCACTTTTCAATCTCACTGCAATCTCACCGCTTAGTAAATTTAGGCCCAGGATTGGGAAAGGTGAATTGTGTATGATCTGAATAAATATAGAACTGGAATCCAAATGCCTTTATTAGTTGTCCAAAGGAACTGCTATGGAGAAGATAGAGTAGAACAGGCTGGCCATTAACTAGAACAATGGTCGTTCTAGTGTAATTGGTTATAATACAGCACTACAGACCTAACAACTAACAGTCTACTTAAAGAAGAAACATAAACACACTGCATACACTAAACTATTCTGAATACTTACTTTTTTTTTTACAAATGGATAGTAGTAAATATTTTTGTTTGTTTGCTTCAGAACTGTAGTTCAAACCCCAAAATAAATACAGTTAGTTTCATTTTGATAATATTTTATTTTGCAGATTTTTATTATAAGTAGGCCCCGTCCATTAAAGATCCCTACGGAAAAAATGAATGTGGTTTCATGTGGTACTGAGTAGCCTAAAACATAAGCTGAATGGTGAAAATGTAAACAGTTTCAGGAAGGCGTGAAATCTTCTATTAGAACAAAAAGTAAAAACATCAGACTGATCTAAAAAAATCCCAGAGATTTCTTTAATAGCCTCAAATCTGTTTACAAAAATATTAGCTCTTCAAAGTCTAACTGAATGTTTTCAAAAGTCACTACTGTGTTGATGCGATGCTACGTTTACATAACCTTTTCACAGTTGGCAAACAGAGGTTAGAAATGCTTTTCCACACAGGCTTCAGGGAAACATCCTCTTGATAATGTAGCAGTGTTACTGAATTCCATAAAGGAAAGAAAAATTTTGTTTTTTTGTCTGGCTGTAGGAAACTTAAAATACTTGTAACGTATCAGTATAAACCGCATGACTCCACTATTGTTACTAGTACAATATTCTAAAATAATATATCTGCATCTGCATTTGACATTAAGGCCTCTATTTATAAACTTCTCAATTAAGTTACTAAAAACTGGCACTATCACTACATTGCATATTTATAATGAGCTATCGGCAGTGGAAACGATAGTTTTCAGCGCCGATGCTCCTTTCTTCGCTGGCCCATTCTGCACTATATGCTCCCTTCTAAAATACACCGCCAGCTCAGGCTGGCAGTCAGATTGATAGCTGCTATCGCACCATGCGATAGCAGCTCTAATTCCACCCATCCACCTCTTCTATTGGGGATGGGGGCCGAGAATCCCTCCCTCCCTCTCTTGGCTGGATGCTGACAGGCATATATAAATATATAATATATAAATCATGCTATGCTAATGTTTGGTGCATGCATTTACTATGTATGTATGTTTGTTTAATGCCACCCAGTACCCAATGACGACCCTGACTGCAGTACATACAGTACACACCCAAATAGGGTTCATGCCTGGGGTGTCAGGTTACCCAGATGAGCAGTGAGCAGTTCCAGGTCAGAGGGTCACCAGGGGGCTGTGGGTGGTAAGTGCTCCACTATGTACTATTTAAACAGTGTTTGATGATGCTTGTGTGCTTTTGCTGTTGTGTACTTTGCAATATATGAATACCCTGATGAAAATCCCAGATGGGGGATTAAAACGTCTGTGCTATTCCATTGATGTTTTCTAAATAAAGGCTGATATCCATTTATTCCCTGCATTGTCAAGACTGATCAGTGTCTCCATTATCTTTGGGACTGCATATGCTATTACTACCTGGGAGAGCACGTTCAGCAATATTATATTAAGGTGTTGCAAAGAGTGACAATGACCCGGGACCCTATTATATACTGTATATATGCCTGCCCATCTTGGCAGGATGACCATGCATGCGCCACAGTCGAACTGCGCATGTGCATCCTGCGAAGAAGATTCGCAGATGAAGATAACATCAGGGGACCTCACGGGACCTCGCAGGACTTCAGGAAAAAAGTCAGTTTGTTTAAATATACCAATCGATGTGGCCAGGCTCGCAGCAAGCCGATGTGAGCCTGGTACGCCATCAATTCGTATATTTTAGAAATAGAGGCCTATGTGTATTCACACATTCTCCATTCTCTGAATGACAAAACAATGAAAAATTTATGTTATTGACGACATAGTTAGTTAATCAGAGGTTTTGAATACCTATCAGCACTAATTAATTTCTGTATAGACAGAGACACAGCCAGAACCATCAAGAAACCATCATTGCCTAGGCTTCAGCCATGATTGTAAGTAACCCCAAGTTCAGCTATATTTTGTCATAAATCTGGAAATTTGTGTTCATTTCTAACTATATTGCTGACATATTTACACCATTCAGTATTCTAATGTCACATGAAGTTTTCTAGTCCAAAATAATAGTAATATAAAGTAATGCTGAACAGTATGTGTGGGCATTAAGAAAAAGCAAAGTATTCTCCCGGCATGCAATGAATACAAATCATTTTACTCCCCCTGAAATACAACATGGTCTGGATCTGGTCCAAATTTAACTAAATAATGATATAGTATGAAAGAAAAAAATATGATACTTAAGAGGAAGGTTTACTTGTCTTAAACAATACAGATCACTTACATTATACAGTTAGCAGAATATTTGTTGAAAGCCATCTAGAATGCACAAAAATGCTAGACCATAGATGTAACTTGGATGGTACTACATAGGTTACTAGAATGGCACAAGTCTAAGGGTGAACCACAGCCACTGTCTTGAAGTTTTCTTTTGACATCCATGGATTGTGGCAGCGCCGCCTTACTGGATTCATTAACCTGCTACACAAAATGTATTGCAACCCTGTTCTACATTATAAGTTAGAATACAGAGATGCCTAATGGAACACGTTATGCGTTATCTTTGGCTAACAAACAGGAAGACAAACATTCACCAGTGATTGGTATTAGTGGTACCAGTGTCAACAGGGTTGTGAATTTGATCCAAGATCTTATGGAAAGTTGTTGGAATAGGAGCAAAAATACACACAAAGGTCCCCTATTACAACTTTTCACAGTTCATTTTTACTGTGAAGCAACATCTATTCTTGTTACAGCTTTATTTCATAAAGTTTATGTAACAATGACTCTTTTACAAATATCATTACCTTTACTAAAACAGACTTGCATTAAAAGCGTTTTAATGTGAGATTGGGCACAATTACTTTTTTTTCCTGATTGTCATTAGTTTGAAGACTGATTTAATAGTGCCTACTTTTTGCCCAAGAAGACATTAACAGAGATTATTGGCTCCTTTGCATTTAGTGTTATTACTTTAAAAAAAAAGTTTTGACATCCTGGCCAAATTATACAGTTTGAAAAATACACGAAGAAAAGTGTTCATTGACAGACGTGATGGACAAAGCACTACAGCATCAACACTATTACATAATGTAAGTACTGGATTCTGTGCGGAAACCCTTTATGAAGTTAGGGCTTGACAGACGACCATTTCTGCAATGTGTACACATGGTGGGTGGGACGAGGCAATTAAATCATACGCACAATGCTTCTTTTCATAGGGGCCACATTTTACCTGGGTGAGAGCAAAAACAGAAGGTAGTGTCCATGGTTCAAAAGGTATGTGTATGCAAGGCACTACCTTCACATTTACTGATTTTAAGATCTCTTGATTGTAACATTTTGCCTGCTTGCAGAACATACAGTGGTTTGGATCCAGTCCACAGTCATTTCATATAAATGTTGCATTTGGAACATCATAGCATAGCAAAACTACTGACTGATATGTATGAACCAGAGCATGTGCATCCTCTACTATCAGGACTGGAAGTGGGGATACATACGGTGGTATGCCATACCATCACTTCTCACACCGATTTAATTAAAAAACAATAATTCTCCATTCACCCCATATAAATAATTCTCCATGGACTTATTATGGACTCTCCATTATATTCTATGTTTCCATACCACCACTTCTAAATGTTCATACCTTTACTTCTAAATCTCCACTTCCACCACTGTCTCATTTCATATATTTATCTCCTGTTATATTATAATAATGCATAATGTCAGGCAAATAAGGACTTAAAAAAAAAATTACACAATATCATAATTTCGCAAACCTGGTGCAGTTCATTAGCTCATATTTGGAGGTATAGGTAGCTTGAGATTCTCTACAGATGAAATGACTAACAAGATAGTCTTGAGAGTGACCGCCATTTCCTACATGTATATGTGTAATATAAAATTGTATGTATGTATGTATATATATATATATATATATATATATATATATATATATATATATATAGGCAGACCCAAAAGACGTGGAATATATCACCCATACCGCCGCAGTGCCTCCAATACATTAGATTGGGCCTGCCAGATCTTGCGCAATTGGTTCGTAGTAAGGTAGAGGCCATGTATAATTCGCATCAGATGTCTGTCTGTTAGGAACAAAGCCGACCTGTTCAGGGTGAATGAGGTGGGACAAAAAGACAATTTGCCAGTAGTTTAGGATAAAGCTTCAAGTCAGTGTTGAGAAGGGCAATGGGGCAAAAATTGGAACAGTAGGAAGGGTCCATACCAGGTTTAGGTATAGTGACAACCTGGGCCATGAGCATTTCAAATGGATAGTGGGCGCCATAGAACACAGAATTGAAGAGTCCAGGAGAAATGGTAGGTAAGGAGACAGAGTCCAGGAAGGAGGAAATCATGTCAGGAGAAGGTTGAAAAAGGAAAGGATCAGAGGACAGATTATAGAGCAAGGAGTTATAAGAAGCAAAGCAGTTAGCTATGTGTGCTGGATTCAAAATCCTGTCACCAGTAGAGGAGAGAAGCATCCTGATGTGTTGGGAGGCTTGTTTGGTGCGCAACATACGGGACAACATTTTGCCCGCTCTATTGGCCGAGGTATAGTAGGATTGACGGAGGCGAGCAAAAGCTGTGCGGGAGCGAGTGGAGAGGTGGGAAGGGTCGGATTTATGCAGGTCTTCCAGACGGGACACCTCACAGTGCAATTTCTGAGGAGAGGAAGGAGTATTGCCGTTTACGAGAGGCACCAATCTTTATGACAGCTCCACGGAGGATCGCCTTGAGGGTGCACCAGTGAGTAAAGGGAGAGATGTGATCGGGATGATTGTGGAGAAGAACTTTAGCAGGCGGGTCATGGAGGAGGTAGCTGGGAAAGCGCCAAGGGCCAGCCAGGGGAGAGAAGGAAAGGGAGGGGGTCCATACCCAGATCACAGGCACATGGTCGGAGGGTCAGCAAAAGAAGAATGCTGGGGAGGGTGCACTTATCCACTAAGATAAGATCAATAAGAGAATAAGAATCATGGGGCGCAGAGTAAAAAGTATAATCTGTAGTGGTAAGGTGTAGGATCCTCCAAACATCATGAAGGTGAAATTCAAAAAGCAATAAAAAAAAATTGGAGGAGGGGCTGCTACGCGCCTGTTTCTGGGAGGGAGTCACGGGGGAGCGGTCTAACTTGGGGTTTGGGGTGAGATTAAATTCGTCAAGGAGAATTAGTTGACCTCGCCGCGCGTCCTAAAGGAGTTACAGCATGGAGCGGAGGAACGAGGTTTGACGTTGAGTTAGGGGCATAACGGGAAACAACAGTAACAACATGCCGACCAGAATTAAGTAGTGACCATTTTTATCCACAGTTTGGGAGAGGAGGTCAAATTGCAGGCGAGAACTAATGTGGATGGCCACTCAACATTTTTTAAACGTTGGCTGTAAAACAAGCAGGGTAGTGGTGGTTACGCCAGGAGGGGGGCATTTGGCTGGGAAATGCGTGTAATAACATTGGCTCGGTAGGCACAAAAGGAGTCTAAAGCCAAGTGGTGTTTCAAATTCAGGCCTTTAACATTTAGAGAAAGAAACGTAACCATTGGGATAAACATAGACATAGAAGATAATGACAGCGAGAAATGCAATGATTACATGAACAAACTGCAATGTCTTGGGGGGAGAGGAAGGGGAGAAAAAGAGACATGGAAAAATCCAAACATGCCCAGTATATCGGGCAGAGGCGGTGGGTCATGAGGCAACACACACAACAAGGGGGTGGGCTAGGAGAGTTCCCCCTGAGGCAAAAGGAAAGCACCAGAACACCTTAAAAAAAACAGTAACCAGTAATGAATATTAACAACATTTCATGTCTGAAAAAACAGGAGACTGCACCCAAATATGCGAAACAGAGGGAACAGACTAACAATGTATCAGACTATCAAATGTGACCGTGAGCAATGAGCAAACAATAACAAGTACAGAGAACTCACAGAATCGGAACAGCATCACATATTGCCAACACAAGTCCATTCTGATCGTGCAGGAGACGGCTGGGGTGGAACAGGATCAAGATTCAGCTGCCACTGAAGAAATAACATGGAGCAAGCCAGAGTGACAGACCAAAAACTTTACGGGAAACCCCAGTGGTATTGGAGACCTTTGTCTCGGAGAGCAGTGGTTACAAGGCAAAAGTCTCAGCGAGCTGCTAGCGCTGCAGGAGACAAGTCTAGGAAAAGGTGGAAGTCCTGGAGAAGGGTGGAGCCAGCCAAGTTGCGAGTTGCGCAGAGCAGGTTGTTCTTGATGTGGAAAAAATGGATCCACATCAAGGTGTCCCAAGATTGTGAGGAAGGAGCCAGGTTGGATTTTGGCATGCAGTGAATCGATGAGATCATGCTCAGAGGTGTCTGGCAGAAGCTTCAATGGCCCAGGAGGTCATTAGAAACAGATTCCATAACTTTAAGTTTAAAAAGATCAGTTTCCTTCTGGAGCACATCCTGGGTATTGATCAGTCCGTTATGCAAATGAACCAATACCTCCATCTATGTTTCAAGGTGGTCCGTGCGGTCTCCAAACTCAGTGATGGTTGAAGTAAGTTCTTGGATGGTAGCCTTGTAAAATAGACTTTTTCTTCATTTCCCTATTGCTGCTCTGTATCGAGAGTACAAGTATGTAAAATGATACAATGGATTTTGGTACAATTAAACTACTTCAACAGTTGCCTGGTAGTTTTATCACTTACCACCAACAGGCATAGTCCGGGCCGGTGCTAGGTCTCTTGGTACCCTAGGCAGACCTAGTACCGTGCCCCCTGTCAGACAAGTGATGTGACGGCGCAACACCATGACGTCATGTATCATCACAGCCGATTCAAACCCCTTGTGAAGGGCAGCAGAGTGGAAACATGCTTAGTAAATGCCAAAATGGCCATCTCGATGCAAATCTCGGCACATCATGACAATATAACCTCCTTGACAAAGTATATTTCATCTTTTGTTATTTCTAAAAAATAACACACTGTACAGACACACAAATTCACCTGCACAGACATACAGACACACACATTCACATGCACACACATACAGACAAACACATTTACACGCACATACATACATACACACACATTCACACACATACAGACACACATAAAAAGAGTAAAAAAAAATGTAAAAAACGTTTACCTGAGGTTCACTTGGGAAAGAGAGAGGTGAACTGTGCACTGACCACTCCATCACTGTACTACCTTTGCAGGAAGACTCCCCCTGCTCCCCCCTCCATATCTCTCTTTATCTTGTATATGCACCCACACATATCTATACTCCATGCTTTCTCTATCTAGTGTGTGATTTCAATTTATGATCCACATTTTCCATCTAGTGTGAGTTACTATGTAGTATTTCACAGGTTACTTACCATTTTCCATATGCGCTTATTTTTTACAGTCTAAGGTTTGCCAGGAAGCTCTGTGGTTGCCAGATCAGTTCTTTCATTTGTTGTTTTCTAGTCCAGGGTCTCTGTTATTTGCTTCTCTGTGCTGTCAGTGTTATCTTTTCTTCTCATGTTACCCCGTCCTCAGTTCGTGGAGGTTTCCATTTGGGGCTGTGACCTGCCAGGTAGCTCACAGCTGCAAGTCTATCCCCATTATTAAAGGCAAAAGTGAAGACCAACTCCTGGTAAGACTCTGCGGCTCTCTGTTCTGTGTAATTTACATCTTTCATTCTTGATTATGAAGATATTGAGTTTGAATGTCTTATTAAGGTTTAGGTATGTCTTACAGAGGTCAAAGAATTATACCATTGTGCCAAAAAAGGCAGTATGTACATTGGGTCCAGTGGCTGGGGAACACCTTCCAAAAATAACATTATTGGTGGATCATTGTTGGGACAAGTTCTTAAAATGCCATAGATAGTTATCTACCATATTACTCCTTGATGAAATAAGAGCTTATTATTATCAAATTAAATAGTAGACCTGTACTTCTTCTGCCTGACTTGATATTGCCATGCCATAATTTAGTAGGCACTGTCAATATAGTCATTATCTAATCTTCTAATCATCTTTGTGATAATAATAAAACCGCTGCTACACAAATGTACCTTTTTTAAAACATATTTAATGAGATCCAAAGCTTTTACAGGTACATTAACAAAACAAAACAAAAAAAATAAAAATACAGCCATGTCCATAAATTGTGACATTGGCACAATTCTCATATTTTGGGTTCTGTACACAGCAACAATGGATTTGAAATGAAACAAACAAGATGTGCTTTAACTACTTTCATTGTTAATTTGAGGATATTCACATCCAAATCAGTACAACAATATTCGTGGGTTTTGGGAAAAAAATCAGTCCATGGATGGCCACATAAAAAACCCCCAATGGCGACAAAGCGTCAAAAAACGTAAACAAGCAACATCAGATTGACCACCGATGTTCATTTGTTTACTTAAAGAAAAATAAAGAAAAGCCTGTAAAAAATAGAATATATATATATATATATATATATATATATATATATATACTCACGTTACGTTACAGATATCTACGCTGGCCACGGGAGTGGTGCCTGGGTCTGTCTTTCTATGCTCCGGTGCATCTGGTGCGTCCTCTCCGTACAAGACGAAGACGGCGGACCAAATACTCATCTATAACGTACTCATCTATAACATACTCATCTATAAAAATATATTTTGTTTACATTTTTTTCTATTTTGTTTTTTACAGGTCTTCTATGGCCACCATGAGACCGACATCGTTCTCGTGGATGGCCCACAGACAGGGTGATTTTCCCTGGGGAAAAATCACCCCATTTGTCAGTGATGACATTCCACGAGAGCAATGTTGTTATCATGAATGCCCACCTTAGGTAGGAAAACCGTTGTAATTCCTTCACCATTCACCTGATTTGCATGTAAATATCCGCAAATTAAAGATGAAGTTTGTAGTTAATTCACATTTTTTTTTATTTCAAATCCATTGTGGCAGTGTATAGATCCCAAAATATGAGAATTGTGCAGCTGTCCCAATATTTATGCACCTAACTGTTAGACAATATCTAAGGGCCAGATTTATATCTTCAAGCACTTGACTTGGGGTTCCTTTTTCCTAATTCAGGATGTATCCATTGATATAGCCTTGTTTGTTTAGGCAAAGTACAAGCTACACAGTAAGGCGTCAGCAGGAAAAGTTTTGCTTAAAGTGACAAATTAGATAAATTCATGTGACTTCCTTTTGGGTTTTTTTGTCTATATTTATACAAATTCTACATACAAAGATGAGTAATAGGCTTCAGTATTAAAGTTATGACGAAAACAAATATGTTGTTCACTGGAATCTCATTGGCTATTATGTTGAACTTTTCCTGTAAATTGCAGTGTTATCTTCTCCCACACAGAGAAGCATGTCCCTAAGCTGAGACTCCCTTGCCATAATAGGAAAGTTTTATTAAAACATGCATCATTCTACATACACAATACGATAACCATATTTTAGGAACATGTTGAACTGAATAAAATCATGTTTTGATATGGGATTTGTTTTAACAAAGCGAAACTCTTATTTTCATGGTAACAATTAGTATTGCTTATGTTGCCAGGCCTCTGCTTTACCCATAGTAAAGTGATTTAGTCAGATTAATACAACAATATTACTATACTGAAATTACACAGAATTCCGCAAAATGAAGCAACACTTAGCAATTTAGGGGTATATTTACTAAGCGGTGAGATTGAAAAGTGGGGATGTTGCCCATAGCAACCAATCAGATTCAAGTTCTCAGTTTCATTTTACACACTGGAGAATGTGAACTCAAATCTGATTGGTTGCTATGGGCAACATTTCAATCTCACCGCTTAGTAAATATAACCCATAATGTTTTGATATTTTGTAGTTTGAAATATACTGGATGCAAAACCAAGTTTGTGGAAGTTATTTTGGAAAACCTCTTCATCAATGCATGTATAGGCTTGGAACCGATGTGATTCAGAAAATGTAAATGCATGCAAAATTCCATTATTGAAAAAAGGAAGAGAAGATGTCCCATTTTGCCTAAAAATTTACTCATCCATCCACCTGTCCAACAGTTTAAGATTCACCGTCCTTTATTACAAACACACATGAGTTCAGGTGAGACAGGGCAGTGAACCATTCTGTTGTGGATGGCATAATTTTTTCTTCCCTGCATGTTTTTTGCATATGAGTCTTCTTAGATGGAAAAGCAGTTCGCAGTGGCAAATAAGGACAGTACTTAGGATTAGGATATTTTTATATTTGGGTCAAAACTCAATAATGATAATGACTTTGGACAACACTAACCTTGCCTAGACTAGAACAACCTTTAGTACAACAGGTGTTGTGAAACTATGGACCTGATTCAATGCTTCTTTGTGCCATTTCTGCACTGCGTAAGGGGAAAACCTTGCTTCTTTTTTTCTTACAGCTCATAGAGACGGAGATGAAGCCACCGCTCCCATCGATATTGATTTGCCAGCTCAGAATTGGCGGATTCAGATGTTGTTGCTATTGCATCATATGACAGCAACCTTAGGACCTCCCATCCACTTCTTGTATTGGTGGATGTGAGGCCATGCCCCTACCTCTCCTGCCTGGATGCATATGACCAATGTATAAGTCGTGCCGGCTGCACTGTCTAACAGGGCACAGCGCCCCCCTCCATAAAGAACTTGTAAGTGTCTCTATGTAAGTGATTGCATCGGTTGCCCACCCCTTAAAACATTAGAGGTTTCCTGGTAAGCGAGTGACAATACCACATGCAAACTCCACAGCAGGTGGGCCTGTGTGCCTCAAATGCCATGGCTGATTTTTAGTCCCAGTCCGGCCCTGATGACAGCTATGCCATAAACCTCATCTTTATATGATTTGACAGTTTGGAAGGAAATCTAAAATGTAATAGGTTGGACTTATAGGTAATATATTCAAGGGTCTATATTTACTAAATTGCAGGAAGGGAAAAGTGAAGATGTTGCCTATAGCAACCAATCAGATTTTAGCTGACATTCTCTAGAACGGAAAGTTACAATCTGATCTCCACCTTTCCATACCCACAGTTTATTAAATACAAGCCAAGGTGTTTTGCAGTGCTTGGTGGGTCAATTGACTTTTTTTTTACTGTAGAGAACACTTTGCTTCTAACAAGTGTATTAGACAACACACTGAAAGAAAAATGGATTTTCTATTTAGTCACTTTTCACAGGGCCTCTGGGATACTGGTGCCAGCAAAAGGCTAAACCCTACTTAGTTAAAATCCTTGCCCTTGGCTTTGTCATAGAATCTCTGTAATTGCCTAGTTTCCCATAAAGTTTTGTGGACAGACCTAGAGAATAATCTGTAATCTAGTAGTGAGTGCCTTAAGACTGTGGTTTTGCTTTGCAGATAGAGTTGTTAATACTGAATGTTTTTTGCAAGGCCGGATCTTAGCATATTCATCACATATGAGGCTTTTGGCTGCACCTTCTGAACATTTGGTTTCTGAACTCTTTGTCTACAATAAAAGAAAAATCCCTCACTTTAGAAGTTAATAAAATTGTTCTGGACTAGCTATAATTATAGGCAATAGTTTCAAAATCAATTATTACAAAAGGAAAGATTGCTATCAATTGTGATTTCTGTTTTGCATCTGTGGGACAGATAGGTCTGTCACACTAAATATATGACATGGAGTAGCTTACATTTAATTAAAAAAAAATATAACGTATAAACACATTTTAAAAAGCAAAAAAAAAGAATAATATTTATATTATGTAAGGAGAAAATGGGAACCAAGTTCTTTGATAAAACATGCTTTACAACATTATAACATTTTCCTAAACTATTCCATATAAGCTCCGTCACAGCAACTGAAGAACTTGATCATAATTGCCCCATTCTTATTTGTAATTTGTTACACGTTTGACTACAGTAAAGTAAATATATTAAATACATTAAAGTACAAACAGGCTTGAGCTTTATAAGCACAGACTGCTGCTATCTATAGTAGGGGTATGGAATCCTACTCGAAACTCGAAACTATGGGGTGGCAGAGCAGCATGCAATCATGCATGCATTGTGGTAAATAAATATAACAAAAATTTAAGGGGTAACTTTTGACGTTCTGTTCGCGCTTTTGAAAACGCTACATTTACTAAACTAAAAACCGCCAAATGCTGATATAATATGTCATATTCTTTTTAAATAAACAATTGGATTTATTATTTTGTGGATAAATGTGTGGAAAAAAACATGATAAAAAATACTATAATAAAAATATTTCAAGCTCCAGCATGACTATGTACATGTACAGTGAAAACATAACTTAGTCAGGTAGTAGTGAGATTTCTGATACTTACCAGTCTGAGGAATCACTGCCGTTGGTCTGTGAAGCAGTTGTTACTAAAGGGCCCTGATCCAAAATTAAAAAACATATATAGTTTAAAAATCAATAGCCGAGCATAATAGCGGTAACTGCTATACTATGTTGGCTTTGTTAACAATGACATTTATGTTTAACACCTTTTTAAAATCTTAGTGCAACAAATCTTTTTAGTTCTTTTTAATACATTTTCCTCAGGAAAATGACCTGCTCTTTAGACTTTAATTTAGAGAAAGTATCTATCCATCTATCTATCTATCTATCTATCTATCTATCTATCTATCTATCTATCTATCTATCTCGAGATCTGTGTATATATAATAGAAGCTTTGTGGCATACAAGCAAGGGCAAGTAAAAAACTGTGCCATTTCCAAGGTTTTTTACTCAGGGGGACATCCTGGGGAGCCCCATAAAAAATTATTCTATGGGGCCCACAAATAGTAGTTACGCCCCTGCCCTTGTGGTATCCTTTTAGTTGTCTGCTGGCTATATGGACTATTGCTTATGCCATGGTCACTTGGACTCCTGGTATCCTGAGACCACACTTTGGACTAATAAGTGCTTGTCAGGACCTGCTTCTCATGAGGGGTCACAACTTTGGAAGTGGTGAGGAGTGGTGGCCCTGGGACAGCTCTATGAAAATTCTGTATTCTTGGCCTTTCTGACCTACGGATGACTTACACTTTCCCTTACTTGTTTTACCATTACCTTCAGATTAGACATGCTCTCTGCACCCACTTTTGTACTGGCCCTCCAGCCCTTATCTCCTCACAACTCCAGGTAATTGCTGCCCTGAGCCCTAGTGGAGCAATCTCCAGTAAGTTTCGTCTGCCAATCCTGTGAGGCTGAACTGCCTTAAACTTCAGTGGGAGTTATTTATGTGGTTGTTTTGACTGATCTGCTTGGCTCTATTAGAGCTGGCACTACCTCTGTTAGATTCCAGAAGATCCATTTGTTTATACTTCATAGGACCTATTTAACTCCATTTCGGCTATGCAGGATGGGTGGACGGGCTGATGAGCAATGTCCTAGATGGAGTGGACGTTTGGCACATGTTGTGGGCTTGCCCTGACATATTTTTTAGAAGTTTCCTTACCCTTTTTTCCACATTCCTGTCTCCTTGGAATTTTGTTAAAGGATGTTTTGGGTACATCTATGTACAAATACATTTTTGCTCTTACCTCACTGTCTATAGTCATTGTAGCTAGGTGTCAGGGGCAGATCTCTCACGACCCCAAACTCTCAACCACCCACTTCCGCCAACAGCGCCAGCAGCAAACCCTCAGTCGCCTCGAATTCTTGGGTGTGTCTTGTTGCTGGGCAACATGATGCCCGAGACCTATACTCTGCCACTCAATTACACTTGCAGTCGCAGCTGTATCTTTGCAGCGGGACGCGATCACTCCTAGGCGTGGTCTCCCAGCCTTTTTGACATCTCTGGTACTCATTCCTCCATTTCACTCAGCTCCCCTGCTTCTCTCCTGGTCTCCAGTTCTTCCTCTCTCTCTTTGGTGTTACTCATCCGAGCATCTCAGTTTGTTTGTTTAGTCTGTTTTGTGCCCAGTGTTTCTTGTCAGGGCTCCCTCTTACCTAGGGGTGCGTTTGCCCAGGGCCTCGACCTGCCATTGCCTTTCCGCTATTGGTACAACCTCACCATCATAGGCTCTGGTGAACACCAGGCAGTGGTTAGACTCCGCGCCTGGACTTACCACCAGACAGTTCAGTATTTTGCCTGATCCTCTCCATCGATCTGGCTCACTGGATACATTTTGCAAGATTTGGTCCCCATGGATTGCGTCTTCTATGTATGTGGAGAGACCAGACAATTCCTCCTTGTCTTAATTGGCTACTCATTGTTATGTCTTCCACCTCTGCCATTTTGTCTCTTGTATTTTGAGCCAAAAGTTGCTGTTTTATGTTTCTCATTGCTTCTATGCCCTACTTTACCTGTTCTATGTTCCTTGTCATTTAGGAGTCTTTCACTACCTTTGTTTTTGGAAACATTGCCTTGTTATTGTAGTTTTTTTGGGATATTTTTTTATTTCTGTACCAATATAAAAATCTCAATAAAAATATACTTAAATAAAGCAAAAGTTAACCAAATACAGATCAATTATATATATATATATATATATATATATATATATATATATATATATATTATATATATATATATATATATATATATATATCCCTAATATGTCTTTTGTAACCTTGTTATAACCTATGTTGTTTCTTTCCCTCTTCTAATTCAGATAATAAAAAATATTTCAGCTTTGCATTCTTCAAAACATGTTTTCTTTGTATAACTAAGTTAAACTTTGTACTGCTGCCACATGAATTCTATTGTTTGAAGAAAATTGTTGTGGCAGTTGTAGTTCCAAAACACAGCCTTACAGTCTTACCAAACCTTAATTCCTATATTTAATGCCTATTGGAAGACATTTACCACCTGCAGAGTTCTAGGAACACTATAATAATTCAATTCCTCACATCTAATTTCAGCTCTATGATCCATCCTCCACCACGGCCACAGANTTTTCCTTGCTTAACCCAGTGCTTTCCTCTATACTCTCCAAATCTATAATTTATTCCCCTGAAATCAATCCCTTTTTGGCCCTGCATCAGGTCATTCGGTCCCGCAGTCATGCTGCCCTTGTACTAATGGCTCCAGTATTTCCTTTACTGTGTGTTCTCCTGCCAGATACAAGGCTGGACCTTATTTTAGTTTCTTCAACATTTCTAAGTTAGATTAAGTAATAACATGATAATTGATTTTGCCTCATAGGTTAACAATACTGCACAAGAGAGGTGTTCACTTTTTTAGATGTTGGTCGCAAACACAAAAATGCATTTGTTTCAACTTGCACCTGTACCTGATAGTTTTGGAAGATATTTTGAATGCTGTTGTAATGACAGTCAGAAACAATGTAGCACAGACTGCACAATTTCCTCCCACTCACACCACTGACCACAGAAGCACTCACACCAAAATTTATAATACTAGTCATTGAGCACTCTGGTCAGCTCTGGAAGTGTACTGCAGTTCTGCTTTTCTGATGTTAACCAAAAACATGTTATGCTGAAGATAAAGGAAAGAAAATGTGAGAAGGACTAGAGGGGACTAGCCCCATTCCCCCCATGTAAGAGTTTCATTTTACATACTGGAGAATGTAAGCCTGAATTTGATTTGTTATGGGCATGCCCACCTTTCAATCTCCCTGCAATATCCCTGCTTAGTAAATTTAGGCTGAGATGCACTAAATTGATGGCTTATTAAACAAACAACATTAGGCTTAATGACTTTAGTAGTAATGGAATGATAGAAGAGGTTCTGTAGCAGCTGATTAATGGTACAGCAATACAGTATACCGTGTTTCCCCGATAATAAGACACGGGGTATATTTACTAAGCTGGGAATTTGCTGGGGAATTGAAAAGTGGGGAAGTTGCCCATAGCAGCCAATCAAATTCAAGCTCTCAGTTTCATTTTACATACTGGAGAATGTAAGCTCGAATCTGATTGTTTGCTATGGGCAACTTCCCCACTTTTCAATTCCCCAGCAAATTCCCTGCTTAGTAAATATACCCCACTGTCTTATTTTTTTTTGGCCCAAAAAAACACCATAGGGCTTATTTTCGGGGTAGGTCTTATTTTAATTAACATTGACAGAGATTTATATAAACAGTTCTGATTTTATTCCCATCATGCACCCCAGTCCTGCTTTTATACCCATAATGCCCCCCAGTCCTGGGGAATTCACCAGGGCTTATTTTCGGGCTAGGGCTTATTTTCGGGGTATGGCTTATTTTCGGGGTAGGTCTTATTTTGGACAGTTTTGCAAAAATTGGGGTAGGTCTTATTTTCGGGATAGGTCTTATTATCGGGGAAACACGGTAGCAGGATCACACAATAATATAACAGCAGGAGTTACACAGCAGAAGTATAAAAACAGCATACGTCAACAATATATGAGGATATAAGGCTGTGTATATATATATATATATATATATATATATATATATATATATATATATATCATATACTGTGGTAGCAGATCTCTCATGATCTGAGGAAAAATAACACTGGTAGCAGTGCACTATAGCACTGAGTAACTGATACATCTGTATTGGCGCAGGTCCTCAGTACAGCTTTATTTATACTGCTAAACAGCGTGAACAGACTGCACTTGCTCATACTAACTGTCAGCATTGTTGCCAACTTATGAGTGAAAAAGTAAAAAAAAGCCCAACTTTTAAATAAATATTAGTGTAATGGACTACCATTTAGGTCTTGTTTAGCAGAATAAATGTCAGACAAGTTCAGAAGGGTACAGAAAGGTGAATGGGTGGAGTTTTAGCATTAGGAGAGCAAGGATTGGCTAACGGGAAGAGAGGGGTAGTAGGGATTAGTGTAGGATATTAGAAGACATAGAGGGGTCGATTCATTCCGCATTTCAGACACGAAAAAGCCGGTCAGGCAATTCTCCTTGTATCCTGGTGAGTGAGTATATCTGTTGGGACCAGGGCTGAAGCATTGATTTTTAATACAAATCACTGATTCAGCCCTGAGCACTATGATTAATGGACAGGGCTTGATTATGTTAAGTCCCACCCACCCATAGTAAATGGGTGATTTTTATAAACCACACACCTTTGCCCCACTCCCATGCTGACATATTCCTTGTTTCTCCCACAAATGTCGGCAACTCTGTGATTTACTGTAGCTGAAAACACAGTACCAGTTCGGGCCTAAATTTACTATACTGTGCTACTGGAAAAGTGGTAATATTGTTCATAGCAAACAATCAGAGTCAAGCTCACATTCTCCAGTATGTAAAGTGAAACCGAAAACTTGAATCTGATATGTTGCTATGGGAAACCTCTCCACTTTTCCAATCTCGCTGTTTAGTAAATTTAGGCCCTGGATTCCCTGTGCTTCTTTCAAACTCTTATGGTAGCCACCCATGGGCCAATTTTTAGACAAAACCCATGATTATAGTAGCAAAAATATTACCATGGATGGCCTCTTAAAAAAGTCGATAAAAAGCAGAAAAACAAAAGATATTGTTGATCGGATTTTCCGATTGATCAGCAATCAATTTTGGGCTCTAGAATGGGTTACAGCGTTTGTCTGTGCCAAATTTCCATAAGAAAGATATTGTTCTTGTGGATGCCCAACTTTATACCTGCTGAGGGCTGGTAAAGTGTAAGTCAAAAGAGAGATTTAAAAGAACCCAATGTAGGGATCTAAAATGTAAAAAAATGAACAAAGTACATGTAATTACTGAGCATAAACTACACATAAATGAAAGTGTATATTTCCACTTTATTTCAGTTTTTAACATATTTCACCTAGAAAAGTTTTGCAACATTTCAGAAACATCTATTGTCATTAGGGTTTTGGCACCTATTTTAGTGAAGTCATCTCTTTTCCTATAGGAAAAATATCCAGAAGATCCCAACATCTATGGAGAAAGAGTTTGTTGGGGATCACTGAAAATGCGCCCACTAAAAAGTTTGATTTCCACATATGAATGTGAGAGGTAGCCGAGCTAATGGCAACCTATACCATTACTTGTGGGAAGTGTTTTGGTTAAAGGCTAGGAATGCTATGGAAATTTGAACACATGCCATACTGTCACTCCAGAATTTACAAGCAAAGGCAAAAAGTTCTGAAAAAGAGCATGAGTGTGTCAAGCTGTGGCAGTCAGTAGGGTGCACTCTGTATTGTGTGGAATGCACTATAGAGGTCTCTGTATTGTGAATATGTGTTGTGTGATGGAAACTCTGGTGTTCTCTGTGTTGTATGGAGGTCACTGTTATGGTAATGAGACAGATATGTTTGGTAAGTATTTGATTACAGTCTACTGTACTTAGTTACTGTAATCTGCTTATTACCTATATATTAATAGTCACATTTTCAGCTGTTGGTACATTGGTAGAAGAGGATGGGCTACTACTGATTGCTTTCTGAAAAGCATGCTGAAATTAAGTAAGAGATAGGAATGACCATAGCATATAGCATTTGTAGGATTATATTGATGTTGAAAGTGTATTTTTTTGATGTTACCAAGTATTGTGTAAGTATTGAGAGATTTATGCAATATATGTGGACCAGATCCAGACTTATGACAGTACAGCAAACAATGTTCAAATAATACCCTCTTTACATGTCATAGTATGTAGCAATACATTAGTATTAGTCCACAGATCACCTGTGTGGCCCCAGCAGTGTTATTCACATTCACACTTGGGCACCTTTGCTTCTAATAACAAGTGCTTAAGGACCTGATCCAGTGGCCTCCCTTTAGCAATAGAGTAGTTAGGTTATAGCAGGGATTCAGCTTCGGACCTTAACTTTTCCAAATAGTTCACACTTAAAATGGCGATGGATCAGATGTTGGATCACTCAGATTTCGATAATGCATTCACAGCAAAATCTGACAATTTAAAATAAGAATGCACATCAATGCACATTTTAGATCCCTCAATCCCTCACTTAGGGGTATATTTACTAAGATTTGAAATTGTAGTGAGATTGGAAAATGGGTATGTTGCCCATAGCAACCAATCAAACTCAATCTCTCAGGTTCATTTTATACACTGGAGAATGTGAACTTGAATCTGATTGGTTGCTATGGGCAACATCCCCACTTTTCAATCTCACTGTAATCTCGCCACTTAGTAAATATACCCCTTAATCTTTGTCTAACCTTCAGTAGAGTGTACTTATGAGCAGGGTCCTCCAACAAGGACTGGACTGGCCATTTGGCAGCTCTGGCAAATGCCAGATGGGCCGTTGGAGTGATAGACCAGCTGTCAACTGTCAAGTGCTGCTGTAGAAAGGGCAGCCTGTTGCAGCTGATGATGTAGCTGCTTCCTTACTGCAATCAAAAAGCTCTGAATTGAAGAGTTTCACAACCTTTTCCCCTGTGCCTGACTATCAATCAATCAGGTAGTAGCTGATATCATCATGCTACCCTTTTATTGGCTTCTGCTGCTACATCTGCCCTATCCCTATAACTTTACTATAAATAGTAATAGTAATAGTCTAGATTTATAATGATTGTTTAAATTTATAAAGCTCTACGTGAGATGTGGATGCTATTTAATAACATGTTCATAAATAAATCAATTTTTGCACAATAAAAAAAACCCACGTTCCTTGCCCACTACAATTCAAAGGTGACACAGCATTTCAGAAGGAGGAGAGAAAAAGTCCACTATAACAGACACAGAGTAAGTAATTTAGGGCTCCAATTATTAAAAATATCGCTGGGGGCGATATATCATTCGTCCAGGCTCGCAGCACCTCGCTGCGAGCCTGACAACATCGCCCCCAGCATTTACTTAAACTTACCTGCCTCTCTGTGTCTCTCGATGAGCCGCGGGATTCCTGGAGCCAGCGATGTTTCTTCGGGTCCCGGACCCGGAGAACATCGCTGGCTCCAGGAATCCCGCGACTCATCGGAAAGGTGAGTAAACTTCTTTTTTTTTTTTTTTTTTTTTT
>JABWIB010001240.1:79248-91929 GCA_016617825.1 Platyplectrum ornatum
TATATCAGAGTGCCTAGTTGAGATGAATGCACAAGGCTATCAACACAGACATCATATACAGGGATTAAAGGGTGCACACTCCTGTGTATAATAAGAGTTGATATCTAATATTGCCCAGTACTTATAACAGCAGTTTATAATGGGTGGTGCTACCTCAGAACGTAGTTTGTAATATACAAAAGAGGAGAAGAAAGGAGTTCTGTTTATGGTGCACTCTTTAACACTTTGTGTTTCATACTCTTATTGCATATATTCAAACTTAAATTTTATTAACATATTATTAAAACCAAATTTCAGAAGTACATATAATATCCATACAAGCGAAATATTTAAAACAAAATAGATAGTGTGAAAAAGAAGAGAATTTCTTAGTGATTAAAAACAAATGGCTAGGCTAGCAGCTATATCTATGCTCCTATCTTTCATAGGCTTATGATGTCCCATATATTGCTTAGGAGCATCGGGGCAGTAAAAGGATAGGGAGAAAATCCAACACAATTTAGGGAAAAAGATATATGTAAGGAAAAGTGCTATGAGCTTCGTAATGATTATTTATATTGAATCAGCTCCTAAAGTGCTAGGTCAGGTACAAGGTGCTTATATTGTAATCAAAGTGCTAGTGCTGGTTATTGCACGCAAGTCATATGCAGTATTGTTATCCCACTGCTGCAATATTTTTGCACCAATCCCCTTTATATATTGCACAATCCACAGGATGATAACATAGAAAGTGCTTCTAAAATGCTGAATGCTTTATAATAATTTATTGCAACAATTCCTTAAGTGCTATTTGGGATATAAGGTGCTTAATTAAAGTGCTCGTGCCTGTTATTGCACACAGATCCTATGTAGGATTATTATCTCACTACTACAGTACTATTGCACCTTTCCCCTTTGTATATTGCACTATCCCTAAAGTGCTGGTATGAGAGGTGCTTCTATGTACACCTTCTTCAATATTTAACATTAAAGCACCATTAGCTTTTGTATACTGCCCTAATGATATAAGGTGCAAAATGCAGATATGTTGCTGTAAAACATCCCCCATCCATAATCACCCCATTAGTTATGATAAATAATATTACAGGAGAGAGCTGCTGCCGGCCTAGTGCCGACGTACTTTTCGCCAATTAAATGCTTTTTCAAGGCAATCCCGGACTGTATTCCCAGGCTCTTATTTATAGTACTGACCACCAATCACAACAGGTACATACTGCGCATGCGCGCCTCTCCACCAATCGCGTATTCGCTTCGTTTGTTTGACCGTCACATCCTAAATGACTACAGGAGCTACGTACTTCCGGGCGATCGTTCGTTCCCGCGATCTTTCCTATCATGTGATATTCCCCGTCCAATCAACCGCCATGTCGCATGACGTCATGCCGCTGCGACCCTCTGCTAACTGCCTTGTCTATGTGTGTGGTCACCTGACTCATTCTGGCCAATCCACGGCCATTCCTACTTCCCTATGTTCTAGCCCTATTTCAAATCACATGGTACAACTCTGTCCAATAGTTATGTCTCTCCAACGGCGGCCGCCATCTTTGTTAACCCCTTATAGCAGAGGTTCCCAAACTTTCTCAGTCGAGGCACCCCTAGGGTCTTCCATAATGTTTCAAGGCGCCCCTAAGACAAAATAATTTCCCATTTTTTAAGTTTTTAAATCAGAATTGTGTAATAACTATTTAGATGAAGNCAGAAATACTTCAGGTTTATATCAAATCTTGTGTTGCTCCTAAACAAGACGTAAAATTGCACTTCTAAGTAACACTAACGCAGCACCACGTCGGAAAAAAACATTCCGCGGCACCCCAATGATAGCTCCGCGGCACCCTAGGGAGCCTAGGCACACAGTTTGGGAACCACTGCCTTATAGTCTTTATGGAATTAAATATAATTATGTATAATGTTAATGTGATTAAATATAATTATGTGCATTACAAGTCTGTTTATTAATGATGCATATATTTAATAAATGTATAAGTTTTGTCAGACATATATTCCTAACATACCTAGGGAGTAACTCATGTGAATGTGATTGATATCAACACAGACACAAAAGCATAGTCAATCATAGGTGCTGCTGTTACCTGGGACAAACTCTGTTTGGAAAATGTTGTCTTTCAAGACTCCTCTTGTGTATGGGGAGGGGCAGAGAGAGGCCAGCAGACAGTGGGATGTTTAAAAGGAAATTTACAATCATTTCCTCTCTGGTTTGGTTACAAATCAACAACATCCTGTTCTTTTGTTGAAGCTCAGGGGCGCCTGTCGGACTGGGAAGCGAATACACTTAAAGGGACAGTACACTGAGACTGAGCAGTTTCATACAAGTAGAAAGGGGATCTTAACTTTATAATTGCATTATACAGTATATGTTAATTATTAATCTGTTCATCACCACATACTAAAATGTGCTTTTACAAAAAGTGAAGAGGCATTTTAGCAAAACAGAATACAGAACAAATCATCAGTGACTGAAAATCTAACCATACTAACCAAACAAATAGGAGCTAATGTTTATTCCGGAGCAAACCAATGGCATGAAATTTAAAATGTGTGCAACCTATAAAAAAGGTTCATCTTCAGTACAATAGGTTGTACTGATAATGAGCTGACCTTTCACAAATATGCTTTTTAATNTGTATTTACACTGTTTCATTTACATCATGTATAGTATAATAAATTATACAGCTGTGCCCGGCTCCTTCTTGTGATGGTCCGGCGTCTCAGATAAAACGCAGAAAAACTTAAACAAACGATACTGTTGATCGCTTGTTTAAAAAAAATTCTAATACCTTTATAAAAAAAAATAAAACATACTCACATTCCTGGGGTCTTCGCCGGGCACCAGAGCTGTGCCCAGCTCCTTGTGATGGTCCGGCGTCTCCTTCTTGGCACCGTCATGCATATACAGCGTCTCTTCGTACAAGACAGAGGCGCCGGACCATCACATCGTCACATCTTAGTGCAGGATCTTAGGAGAATGAAAACATGGCTGCTAGTATCCAATTATTATTATAGATCACACCTTTCACCTAGCACAATTTTTGTAATTACTAAATTGACTGCACTTCTATATGTATAAGAGTTAATCATCCCAAACCTCAGCTTGAGCTTTATAACGTCTGGAATGCATCTCATTTTCTAAAAATTGCATTATAAGGGAAGATTCGATTTGATGTGTAGAAGTGCATTGCTTTTTGTAAGTAGTGCAGTAAAGGGTTACAGGAGATAAAAGTAAACAGATACTGCAAAAGGAGAGGAGGTACAGGTAATTAGAGCTTGTCCTGGGAGATGACACTCGGAAGTAATTTGCATGGGAAAAGAATGGTGAACTTTAAACAAACTTCTTTGTAAGTTGGGAGAGGCTTTTAAGAGATTGCTATAATTGCAGCAGCCCCTTTAACTGGTCCCATTTGGTCTCCTGTTCTGCTTATTATGGCTTGTGCTAATCTGGTTGAAGTTCATTAGGGAAAAAAAAGATTCCCATGCTTTATGGTAAAGCACAAGAGAATGAAACTGACAACATCTTTGTGTCCAGTCTACAGCAATCAGCATGCAATAAATGTTTACAGACTAGCCAGGCTAGGCTGCCAGGGCAGACAGGTGGGCACACACTAAGGGAGGTGAATAAGGGGTCACAGACAGGAAAAACACAAGAGGTAGAGGATGCAGACAGAACAAGCAATTGGAGGGAGGGATACAGACATATTCATATAGACATATACAGTACACATATACAGAATCAATTCAAACTTGAAATAAATATATATATATATATATGCATTATTACTGCAAAAATGTGTGGCAACGCATTCCTAATCAATTATAAATATAGCATAGTGTATGTTGGTTGTTCTGACTGATCAGGCTACACCAACATGTCATTTCTGGGCTAATCAGGCATTCAAGTATAATGTTCACAGGGTTCAGTTATGTCTGATGTCCTGTCAGATTTGGACCCTAGCTAATTGCAGGATGAGTTGTTTGATGTGCTTTTGTGGCGTTCTTTTTATATCACTGCTCATTTAGTAAATGGGAAAAACCTTTTTGGTGGGAGCTATTATTAGCTCAGGCTATTGACAAGGGAAGAAATAATGTGATTAAGTGCCTGTTTTATTTCCGTTTAACTGTATTAGCTAATTTGATCACTTGCACAATGTTGCAGGACTATTGTCATACTGTAGACTTTAACCCATTGCTTCCAAGATTTGCATTCATAGTATATTGTATATACCAGGGTTGCAATAGTTTACAGCTCTTATGTTGTTTCAAGTATGACATGTCTGTTTCTTAGTATTTGAAGTAATATTTGTAAAAACAACAAGGAATTATTAGCAGATGGTCGTTCCCCAAGCCTGATCATGGTTGTGGCACTAAGAGATTGTACTATATAGCAAAATTTTGTGCGAAAGAAAGAATCAGTCAAGGAAAAGACAATTGTTGATACTGACAACAGAAGTTATGAGTGATAGTGGCTGACTGATAAGACTACAGGTTTACCATGATGTCAAGTCTGTCAACAGATGCTCCAACATCCTTCAGCTTCTGCCATTATTTCTGACAACAGAGGACTTAGCTCCATTTCTAGTAGGGGCTCTTCCCCAGGAAATTCCTTTATTTAAATGCAAGGGGTGCTGTGCTGTGATGTGGTCTATTTAAAAGCCACAGTGATGACTTTTAAATAGACTGCAGTGATCAATAATCATACTGAAGCGTTCAAATATGTGTAATAAAGGTATTAGTAACCAAAACAGAAAAGGCTAATACCTCCATAACAATATGTTGTATTTTCCAATGTACCCTTCCATAACAGTAGCCAAAAAGATATAGAACTATGTAAAATTATTTGCACTATGTGGATATACAAAAACAAAAAATTGGATACATACAGTATATTATTAACAATGACCAATAATGCACTGGATATACTACAAATATTTGTTGTTGTTTTTTACATGATTAAATACATATAACATATTAATTACAATGAGAACATATCAAATCAATGAATTGATGGTATATGTCACACATTTATTTCTTTCATTTTTCTGTTTGACTTTTAAATACACTATTCAGTATAAAAACAAGTGTAATATAATGTAATGTTATTTAATTTTGCCCCAAATTGTGCGGGACAGATGGTNAAGAGCACACTGGCTGCAGATAATCTAGGCTGTTCTGCTTCCGGAAAAGAACAGGAATGCAGCTCTCCCTCGGAAGTGTTATAAAGTTGCTTGTATTGATCTATTGTGTAATGGCTTAACCTCCAGAGCATGTTACATTAACCTTTTCTCTGTCAGGAACTCAGTGATGTACTATGGATTTTGACTGCCCTTGAACTATTTTTTTTAAGTTAAAGGAAGTCATTTCAACAATTCCATTATAATAGACTGTATTCAGATCACAGTGGCAGAGGAGTAAAATGATCTTCCTCTTGTCACCACGTTACGTACTCACAAGCAGGAAAGTCACTTCACCAATGGAAAGGCTTCTAGCACACATTTTATGTTTTATGATGGATTGCAGGCGTTTCCTCTCGCAAGGTCGATCCGGTCCAATATCACAAAGTATAAATCATATCATAAATGAATTATTGTGGTTCATTTTTGTGTGTATGTGTGTGTGTGTGTGTGTGGGGGGGGGGCATGAGGGTCATATTAGATAGAAGCATAGAAAGTGATGGCAGATAATAGCCACATGGCTCATTCAGTCTGTCCCATGTTCTTCTGGTAATGTGAATATATTGTAGGGATTTCCAAATATCCCTTCTAAGAACTACAGTATTGCCTCACAATGCCTGTAAATTAAATTCAGATAGGCAATGTTCATAAGAAATATTTTGTGTACTCTACTAGAAAATGTTATTATCCACTTATATACAGTAAAAGAAGTATATTCTAAAGCAATGGTTTCACCAATGGCCGATACAGGGCCGGTGCTAGGTCTCTGGGGTCACCGCGCCCCCTGTCCGTCAAGTGAGGAGAGCGGCGGGGTGGAGGAAATTATTGGGTTTTTTTTCACAAATTTTTTTTTTTACTATTTTTTTTTACGCTGCCGTCCTGCTGCCTAAATTTTCCTAATGGACGACAGCCCTGGCCGATAGAAGAAAATATGCTTAGGTCCAGTCTTATAGTGTAATGTCTAACCAAAATTTCATGCTAGTATTCCTTGCCGTGAAAATGTTTAACATTTGTAACATTAAAAATATTTCATATACATATTTTATATGTATATGTGAACAGTGGACTTCTGCACCCCTTACAGATGAACAGTATTCAAACAAAAGGGTCTGACATGTCCAGCCCCTGGACATTACATGTAGAATGTACAAATATTTTAATGAAAACATTTCTGTTGTATGTCCGTGTTCAGATATAGCTCTGTTATGTGCCATTGTGGTAGTCGCAGTGGCACAACTTCTTTCTATCCTGGCTGTTGCTAGGCAACCAGGATGTTGCTATCACTGGAATCTGCTACAGGTGCTAGTATGATTAAAAAGCCCCAGCTGGAGCCTAACAGCCAGGATTCAGAACAACCGGAGCTGAAAGGTTCTCCAGCTCTGATTTACAGTGAAATTGCTCTCTTGTTGATTATATTGCTCTGGATTGTCTGTTTTTCTCTAGTTTGGTTCAACCAGATCCCTGCCCTGTTTTTACTCTTGTCCTGCTCTTTGTGGGCCACTATTTTCCATACAAAAAAATAAGATACCTTCTTGTAGGTCAGCGCCATTCACATTAAAGGTGTTATGTACAGGAAAATTATATAGTGATCCGCCACAGAGCAATAAGCTGTAAAAACTTAATACACATTCCACTGAAAATCACAGGACGAATACACATTCTACTGAATCACAGGATGTGCATTATTACCACCAATGGATCCTGGTATACTGGTATGCTGAAAAAAAAGTTCTTTTATTGCCACTAACTTTTTTTGTCCGAATTCGACTGCATATATATATACTTTTATTAATGTCATTATTTTGTTTATGTCATATAGTTATTACGTTTTTTCTCATTGTTTAGTAAAAATTTATTTTATACATATTCCCAGCTCTGTGATTCTTTATTTATGTGTTATTTACATATTTTTTTCTAGTTATTTTGGCCACTATTTTCCATGTATCTTGTTTGTGTCTTTTATCTGTGTTCCTGTTTAGTCTTGGTCCGTATCTGGATTTCTGTGTTCTGTACATATTTCCTGTATTTACCTGCCATTCTTTTTTGTTCTATACTTTTTATCTGAATCCTAAGCATTTGTACCATTGCATGCTGGTAACCTGTTTTTACCTGTTGTATGTCTATTCCTGAATACATTATTTTGTACTCTCATCTCTACCTCTGTACTGTGCCCACTAGCAGTTTCCATGTCCTTTTTAAGGTAACAATTTTGTCTGTATTGATGAAGGCAGTTCACAAGTCTGTATTTCTGGACACAATACTTCTCTGGTTTCCAGGGTTCTGTCAAGTCTTGTGGTGTCCAGTTCTGGTCTGTCTCAGATCTCTGATCTATGATCTGTTTGAGGCTGCCTTCTTAACTTCTTGTATACTTCTTGCATACTATTTCTTCATGTTATACTATGTCCAATTCTTGTCTGTCTCCAGGCTAGTCAGTTGGAGTAATGTCAATTTTGTTCTGATGTGCAACCTGCTGGGTACCTGATACAACAGTTTATGCTTGTATGGCTCTAGCGAAGACCTGGGTAACATTATGGCTCTAGCGAAGACTCTACCGAATGGCTCTAGCGAAGACCTGGGTAACATTAAAAGATCGGATGCACTTCCTTCCCTCCCCTTCCCCTTCCCTCCCCCAACAACCACCCAGAACGATTGTTAGGCTCTCATTACACCTTAACTACATTCCTCCACCCTTTCACCTCCCCCAACAACACCCCAGAACAATTGTCAGGCCCTCATTGCACATTAGTCACGTTCCTCCACCCCTTTCCCTCCCCCAACAACCAACCCAGAACAATTGTCAGGCCCTCGTTGCACATTAGTCACAATCCTCCACCCCTTTCCCTCCCCCAACAACCACCCCAGAACGATTGTTAGGCCCTCATTACACATTAGTCACATTCCTCCACCCCTTACCCTCCCCCAACAACCACCCCAGAACAATTGTCAGGCCCTCATTGCACATTAACTACTTTCTCCACCCCTTCCCTTCTCCAACAACCACCCCAGAAAAATTGTCAGGCCCTCATTGCACATCAACTACTTTCCTCCACCCCTTTCCTCCCCCAACAAGCACCTCAGGACAATTGTCAGGCCCTCATTGCACATCAACTACTTTCCTCCACCCCTTTCCTCCCCCAACAAGCACCTCAGAACAATTGTCAGGCCCTCATTGCACATTAACTACGTTCCTCCACTCCTTTCCCTCTCCCAACCAGGGCCACCATCAGGGGGGGGACAGCCGGGCCCTCCAACCCCCCAGCAGTGGCCCGGCGCNCTGTACTGGGCTCCGGCTACTGCCGGCAGCCAGCATAACATCACATAGACGCCATATTTGGCGTCTATGTGCCTTTAAAAAGACCCGGCGGCCTCCGCAGTGACGCCGTGACGTCATGACGCCACGGCGTCCTGTCATTTTGTGGGGGGCCCGGCCGTTTATGAGTCCTGGGCCCGGCCGTTCGTGACGGCGGCCCTGCTCCCAACAACCACCCCAGAACAATTATCAGGGCCTCATTGCACATTAACTACTTTCCTCCACCCCTTCTCTTACCCAACAACCACCCCAGAACAATTGTCAGGCCCTCAATACACATTAGTCACATTCCTCCACCCCTTCCCTCCACCAACAAGCGCCTCAAAACAATTGTCAGTCTCTCATTGCACATCAACTATGTTCCTCCACCCTTTCCCTCCACCAACAAGGATATCAGAACAATTATCAGGCTAATATTGCACATTAACTACATTCCAACCCCTTCTGTCACCCAACAAGAACCTCAGAAGAATTTGTCCTCAGATCTGAACCACCAGTGACGGTATATCCTTTATAGCACACATTATCACCCTGAGAAATGTCACTTGAAATGGCATATTGGTCCCACTATGTGTCAGCATTACAATATTCTGACAGTTAAAAATGAATGAATAAAAACTTCACTATGGAGCGCTCCTAAGCATTCAAAAGAAGCTCAAAACCAACACATAAAAATGGGGATCACCAAAAAATCCCCTAAAATATATAGTAGTGGAAGAAAGTATAATGTGTATGGTGAGCTAATTGCACCTCTGGTAATAGTTATGAATAAAGTTATGAATAGTTACTTTATTCATAACTATTACCAGAGGTGCAATTAGCTCACCATACACATTATACTTTCTTCCACTACTAAATATTCTGACAGTTGTTGAGATACGTAAGCTGGGAACACATCAGAAAGATAATCTTTTCAGTCAACAGATAAATGACCCTCACAGCAGAAATCTTTTGGATGTGTACTGGATGCATGTTTTGTGAGTGCTGTGAGGGTTATTTATCTATTGATTGGAAAGTTTATCTTTCTGATGTGTACCCAGCATTACAGTCAGATATATCTATCTAGATAGGACAGTATAACCAATAACTATTAGACTTTCTTATCACACCAACAATACCAACAATTAAAATTTATTTAAAAAAAAACATACAATGGGTATGATCCAGAGTTACATTTTAATTCTATTACATGCAGAGGAAACCATTTGCTTTTGAACAAATAATTCACAAACTGCATAGATTTATGTTTCATTGTTAATTAGAGTAAAACTAGGAAACTCTACCTTTCAACTCTAATTCTAATTTTAATCATTCTGATTATAGTTCAAATTTGCCTCCCGTTGCAGTTGAATGTTTGGATTTGCCCTTACTCTCAAACTCTGGATCAGCCGATATATGTAAAGGCTTCTGCTTTACACCTGTCAGCTTCTATGCCTATAAACATTTCAAAAGCATGGTCATTTCCAGTACTACCTACCCAGAATTGCTACTGATAGAACTTTTGATTGGGCATACACATTTTAACAGAACTGATCCAGAGTTTAGAAGTAACAACAGTAATTGGTGCAAACCTAGGATTGATCCACAGTTAGTGATGGAGGCTAACATACAAAATTTGATATCCTGCAACACTGTGTAGGAAGAATATTTGGTCATTTGCCTTCTTGTATGATTTCAATATTAATTCCCACCTATAATGTGGAATGTTGAAATCCTTGTACTGCATAAGCGTAATATAAGTGCCCTATTGGAAGGAAGCCTGAATTCAGGCTTAAGACATATGGCAATGTAAGGGGTGTACATTATTAATATTTGTATGCAACATATGCAATATGCATATTTAAAATTTGCTTCACCCTGAAGTACAGCATAAAGTTGCCAAAGGTTTCTATTGCTTCTAAAGCTGGCCATTCATGCTATTCGTGGATTTTGGGAAAAAAATCACCCCGTGGATGGCCACATTAAAAAAATCCCAACGGTGACAAAAACGCAGAAAAACATAAACAAACGACATCAGTGATCAAACAAATTTTACGATTGATCATGATGTTTGTTTGTTTACAAAAAAAAAAAAAAAAAAAACCTGTAAAAAATTGAAAAAAATTAAATAAAAATATACTTACTGTCCAGATGTCTTTGCTGGGAGCTCCTTCTCCCTATGATCCCAGTGCAGCCAAGAACGACACTGTAAATGCGTGATGGCATCTGGACAAAAAGTATGCTTTAATTTTTTTAACAGGGTTTTCATTATTTTTAATGGCCNCCATGAGACATCGTTCTCGTGGATGGCCCGGAGACAGGGTGATTTTCCCTTGTCGGTGCCGATATTCCACAAGAACAAAGTCATTCTCATGAATGGCCACCTTAAACCTCGACCAGACCCTTTACACTATTTTGTGGCTGTTTAGTTTCAAATACAGTTCTCAATCTTTTAGGTTGCAATCAGTTAGGTTGCATAACTGGCCTTCAACAACGTGACTTGTTTCCCATTTATGATAAGATGCATTTTAGCTTTACCAACCCATTTCACAATTTAATGTTTTCAAGTGTTAAAGGCCCATGCTAAATGCTTCAATAAAAATTCCAGATTATATCAAAATCCAGCNTGTGAATCAAGTACTCTAAACGGATGTTAATAAATGAAAATGTCTGCGTCTGGAGGAGTGATGTTGACACAGACNTTTCAGCATCCTAAACATTTACTAAATATTTCATAGGAACATTGAGCTCTGTTCTATGTTGTTACACAATAGTTATTGTGGGGTTGCCAGCTGTCTGTTATCTACAGAGAAAACATTCAGAGTAAGCACAGCAGGTGGTATTAGCCAATAGCTGGCCTTCATTGGAACATTTAAAAATGAGTCAAAATAGTAGCAAATAATAGCAAACTTGATTGGTTCTTTATAATTTAAAATTGCATTTCTTTATTATTAGATATGTAATGGGAAAAAGTACATAGACTCTTAAAAGGTAACTAATCTCACATTACACTGATTTATAATATGGTTATTTTAGAGCATGTAGAAATATGTAATTACATCACTGTCATAATAGGCTCCGGAAGATGAATGCAGTTCACAAAATACCCTTATGATCTGATACAGCTGCCCAAAACCTAAAGTGCTTGCATAAATTATTAATGCATGTGGACATTTTCATTATTTCAGTCGCCCAACTTTAGTTCATCTATTACGCCAGTTGTTTTTTGGGACAGATAAAAACATTTGCATAAAAATGAGGTCACCAGCTACCAGCTGTATATGGCATCCTGATATTCAGACACTTGGAGCAAGTCCAAAGCAAATATGCATCATTTGTCCCATTAGCCACTTACTCATTTTCTCAGTGAATGCAGGGAACTGAAATATCTACCTAAAATTACTAGGTACAGATTTTTAATTGGTATATTTTGTGGTTGAACTTGTAATGTTTTACTAAGTGGGAGCAAATAAAAGTTGGAAGTAAATACTTGATTTAATTATATTAAAACATTAAAGGAAAATACCTGGTGTGATCTCTGCAGTAGTACATAATCAAGTCACGAGCAAATACTACTAACATAACCTGTGTGTAGTGCTACTGAGAGTACTACCCCCTCCCTTTCTTTTCTTAGCGCCCATTCGCACTCAGTTAAAAAAAAAATATTTAAAACAAGAAAAAACAAAGCATACAATCAACTTACCAAACACTGATATCAGCTTTTAATACATTCACATTCATCCTTTCATGTTTTTTTAAGCCTTAAAAAAAAAATAATAATAATAAGTTATTGAAAATCAGTAAAAGCTGCAATTATGAGTTATGGAAATGAAGTTTTTGATCTAAACATAACCAGCCTTATAAAACCACTTATTCTTAGACTAAAAAAATTAAGTTCTCAATTGCTTCAGTTGAATGTATTGCTGAGCAAATGTAGGTCAAAGTGTAAACGTATTAATATTCCTGCATGTTGTAAAAACATTCCCACAAAACTGTTACATATTTAATGTAACATTGTCTTAACAGTACCATACACATGGGTAATCCTTTTATATGTGCTGAATTGTGCTTGTGTCTAAAGTTTTGTTAATGGCAATGGCAAAGTGTCACCACAAGAGCTTGGGCTACTTCTTATATCATGCAAATGAATTACCATGTTCATGGTCACAACATAACATGACTAAAGAAAAGTCTCAACCTATAGAAAAA
>JABWIB010001240.1:104264-118838 GCA_016617825.1 Platyplectrum ornatum
CTGAAAACCAAATGACTTTATTAGTTGTCCAAGCGAAGTGGTATAGATTGAGAAGAGCAATGGACCTAGAACTGAGCCTTGTGGTACTCCAACAGACAGGGGAAGTGCAGGGGAGGTGGATCCAGAGAAGCGAAAAAGGGTTCATACCAGGGCTCGAAGTGGGTATTCTATAGTGCCGGTATGGAGCTAAGCCCCGCCCCTTACATAAGCCCCACCTCCTCCGGACCTGCAGTTTTTTCCAACTAACATTCCCCCCTCCAGTGCTGAGGGGGCGGACCTTAGAAAAGGGGGCGTGGCTTCGCGGGAGAAGTGCCGGTATGCCATACCGGCATATACCGTCCCACTTCGAGCCCTGGTTCATACTATTAATATATAGCTAACATATACAATCTCCATCCACAAGTTGCAGTANAGTGCATGCAATTCTTTGTGTGCACTTCCCCTTTAAGTGATTTCCAAACAGTGCTTACAAACAAAAGGTCGCTCGACAAGGAAGCACTACGTCGCATACAAAACAATGTGCACTTTCTAAATTGGAGCCGGGCCGTATCCGCTCTTTGATTTAAGCTTAGCTGCTTCCTGTGCTCTTTTGACTTGCATAGCTGTTGGGTAACTGGATAGATTCCAGTTCTGAACTGCTCTCTTTCGATGAAATCAGAAACTAAAGCAACACATTGAGTCAGCCATTCTATTTAAATGTGCTTGTTTAAGATATTCTTAGTCAGTGCTATGAAGATGTTTCTCTGTTATACACTGCTGCCTCATTTTTGATATTGTTAACAGACAGCCTATTGGACAAAGGTATAGTAAATGCTTGGGAACAGGATTATAAAATTAAAATATGATATTTTAGAGAGATGTTTTTCATATTCGATTTTAACTAAATATTTGATCTCTTTAAAAGCTGAACTTCCAGGCTTTTCTTTTATTGAATAATTATTATTTACAGAAATAAACACTGTAAATTGTATTCTACTGAAATAGATAGAGTGATGTGGGTCTACATTTTAGCAACCAGTAACATTGTCCCCTTCATCATTGTATTCTGGACTGAACAAATGCAATGAAATTATTGCAGGATGTTACTAAAATTATATTATGATCATTAGTTAACAGTTTTGTTTTCAGATTCATGCATGTGCAGTAATACGTTTGTTTGTTCAGTGTTATAAAAAAAAACAACTTTATTCAAATCCCGAGCCTTATGCTAGTTTAGAAGCTTTAATACATGATTTCAGCTTATTAAGGGATTTATTATTCTAATGAAAATTCATTCTTCTGTTTTTCAGAATTGTTAAGAAATTCCCAGTTCTGTCAGAATAGGTCAATGGATTCCAGGACTCCTCACAGCATCACTGTTGTGCCAAATTCGGTCATGGTCCAACCACTGCTAGATGGCCGGGTCCCATATGGAAGGTTACAGCACCCGCTTACCATCCTGCCTATTGACCAGATGAAAACAACTCATATTGAAAATGATTACATTGATAATCCGACTCTTAGTCAGTTGGCCACACAAAAACTCAGCAGGGGACCTCATGAGCCTATGCTCATCAATCAACATTTGCAGAGGTGTGAAGCCGACATCACACACCCTTGGATATCATTCAGCGGGCGGCCCAGCTCAATTAGCAGTAGCAGTAGCACCTCTTCAGATCAGAGACTCTTGGACCACATGGCCCCACCTCCAGTGGTGGACCAGTCTCCACCTAGGGCAGTAAGAATCCAGCCTAAAGTGATTAATTGTAAGCCTCAGGATGTGAAAGGACCCATGGCCCAACAACTGGACAAGCACTTTTTACTTTGTGAGGGCTGTGGTAAATGCAAATGCAAAGACTGTACCACCCCTCGGACTTTGCCTTCTTGCTGGGTTTGCAACCAGGAATGTCTGTGTTCTGCACAGAATCTGGTAAACTACTCAACATGTATGTGCCTGGTCAAGGGAGTCTTCTACCACTGCACCAATGAAGACGATGAGGGTTCCTGTGCAGATCACCCATGTTCTTGCTCTCACTCCAACTGCTGTGCTCGTTGGTCTTTCATGAGTGCCTTGTCATTGGTCCTCCCTTGCTTGCTATGCTATCTTCCAGCCACCGGGTGTGTCAAACTTTCACAAAAATGCTATGACCATGCAAGCCGCCCCGGGTGTCGGTGTAAAAATACAAACAGCGTCATGTGCAAAGCACCAGAAGCAGTTAGCAGATCAGAGAAACCATTCTGAATGAACATTGTGAGGTGGTTGTATTAACTGTTTTAGAAGAATACATCATGCAGGAAACTTAAGCAAAAAAGACTCCAGAAGGGATATTCTCACCTGAGGCTTTAATTTAGAATCCTTAGTTAAATTGGTCCAGCGACACTTAGTATTACACATATAAAGAGCATTTTGTACATTGCTGCTGTGGTGAACCATTTCCAAATCTTATTTGCTAAGTACATAGCTATTGGGGTTACCTTGAAACTATTAGCTACCTTTATTTTATCTACAGCTATCTATAAAAAAAACAAGATTTTTACTCTTCGGCATGGAAGCGAGCCAGTTCCAGTTCTTCCTCACTTATGTCTTTTATTTTTAAGCTGAAGGTTTCAGTCTGTAGCCAATGCACACTTTTTATTAATGTGTGGTTGCTGTACTGAGATTTTGTTGTGTAATATTTTTGTGTCTGTGGTTTAATGTTGTTTTGTATTTTTTATATGCCTGTATTAGTTTTTCTATAGTATTTTTTGGGGGGAGCAAATGAAGAAAATATGGGAAATNAGCGTTCCAGGGGATCAGATCCAATCACCATTGTTGTGACAGGAAGGAATTTATTATCACTCTTCCTCCNTTGGAGGTCATTCCTCTCTGCCTATTATTAGACAGTTTGCTGCCTTTCTCTTTCACTCCTTANTATTTATGGGGAGCTCCTTATTTCATCGAAATTATTTACATCACAGAGGAGAGAATCAAAACTATATTTGCCAATATATTTATGCTGACAGACACTAAAGGGCAGATCCACAATGATTTATCTTACATTGAATTATGCTCCGATGTGGGTCATATGTGGTAGGGTATTACACTGTCTGTTTTTGGACTGTTGGCAAGTGTGGAGAAGTATACATTTTGCACTCCAGGTGTTGTTAATAGTTACAAATCCCATCATGCTTTGCCATGCAGTGCCTATGCTTTTGGAGAATGCTGGGACATGTTGTTTTACCAATATCTAAAGTGCCAAAGGTTTTAAATGCATACTCTCCATGTTTTAAGCAAAGTAGGAGCAAGTGAAATTGAAAGGCATTTTTTGCATCCCATAAAAAAGCAATCTACATTCATTCATTATCGTTATTAAGGATATTTATATTTGCATGTTAACTTTATTAGTTTCATGTGCTGCTGCTCTCTACTGTGGCCCCTCTGTAAAATAACACCCTGTATAAATATACAAAGAAAAATGTCTATTTTAGTGTTATATAACAGGTCAGGGAAGCTATAAGGAAATTCACCCATGTGTGTTGCTGTAATTGTGTTTTTGTTATATATATATATATATATATATATATATATATATATATATATATATATCTGTTGCTTGATTGCTAACTCATGTAAGAATGATTTTCATCACTGCAACCTATTGCAAACAATAGGTGCTAGTCTCAGATAATGAAACGTAGTTTCTGTGCTAAAGGGGAAATTTCAATAGCAGAATGATTTGTACTAAAGTGTGGCCTTTAAACCATATTTTAATGCAACATGTCTCTTTCTTCTTTAGCTTGAATCATGTTACAAGGTCCTTAAGGGTTAATGGTACAATATATGGCAACCCTTAATGTCTAAGCTATCCTGTCCTTACTTTACTTTTAGTAATAGCATATATGTTTAGTAGCTTTTTATATGTCTCTTTTAACTTTGTAACAAAAAACCTAATATATATTTTCTATTGATTAGAAATGTCACTATAAAAATGTTTGTANCCTTAAACTCAAAGGAAAAGATCATTTGTTTTGTATTATATACATTTCAAATTTTCCCTTCAACATTGCTGCAAACCTAGCACTTTGTCATTTGTTAGTAATAGTATATTTATTTATATTTTATTTAATCAGAAGGTTGCAATAACTTCATGTTGTGTAAGAAGGTACAGATANGCTTCATATTTCTCTCTTGTGGCTGAAGCTTCCCCTTTAGGACTGTTAACTGCTTTAATTTAGAGAACATTGCTAAATGTGACTTAATTGGCTTAGTGACTCAAATAGAATTAGATTTCAACTTTTTTTTTTCTGTGTGCCAGAAATAAGTTGTAGTCATCTATCCACTATAGTAAATGTGTNAGTGAAGCCATTTTTAAAAACTGACGGCATGTGAGCAAGTTCAAAATNAGAGAATCCGTCTCTGCATGTTTATAATAATTAGTTACACCTCTCAGCCAGTTTAAATAAGTATTGAGTGTACTGTATTTATTGAACAGCTGACTGAAAATATCCTTGCTAAACTGGGGTATGAAATCCCACTTCAGTGCACCTAAAAATGTCTACTAAAAACTCTGGATCCAGTCCCTAGTGTCAATCTATTTTATTATATTCCTAAAAAGTATGTGACAGGTTAAACTAATTTATTTATATATATATATATATATATATATATATATATATATATGTAGGAGATTCCTCAATACCGGCCAAAATTCATCAACAAAACAATGGCACACACAAAATATAACTGCTGTTAAGTTCCTTCCATGTGCAGTTGTTAAGTTCAGGCACATGTACCTTTAATATCTCTTACCCACCAGCGAGTATATTGCCACTTGCACCAGTGTGTTTCTTTAATGGAATTAGCAGTTGTCAATCTAGGACCTCCTGTTTAACTGTTTTCACAATAACATATACGTGATCAAGCCTACTTAATTGCTCTTTTAAACACTAGTGTCTTATCAGTGCCAAATTCCAGTCTTTAACAAGCAAGCACATCACAAGCTCTTGAAACACACATTCTAAAATGCTAAGTCACTGGCAAAAAATGTCATACAGTTGGCAAGTTTTTTCAGAGTGTAAAGAAAAGAAAGAAATATTATGGGCACCTGTATTTTATTTTGAATTTCCGGGGACTTTCCATAGATTTATTAGTTTCTTCTTTATTAGAAAAACAAATTTGAGTCACCCTCTTAAATGTTGTATGTCCTGCACATGCCAGAATTTAATGTTTGAAAACCGTTAAGCAAATGCCACCACGGCTTAGAATTGCTTCTATAATCTCAAGGCAGCCTCCACAAAGCACAATTTGTTAAGTGTGAGCAGGATATTAAAGTGTACCCGTATGGCTTGTTAATTCCTAAGGAACCAGTGACATGTCCTATTGACATCAATAGTTCTTTCCGATTTGATAGCCCATAAATAACTGTCAGCCTTTTTGTCTGCAGTCCACTTTGGTTGTATACCTAACAGTCTATTAGTGTTTAAAAAATGTTTTATTATTATGTTTCTAGGGTGGCTGTCATAACACTTAAAACTCTTTGGGAGAAAAAGGAAAAGTCATTGTCCATAACCAATGTGCAATTTTTATGCAAACAACAGTGTAAAAATGTGTCTCTTTTTAAGATATTTTGTTTAAAGATTTACTCCATAGAAGAAAAATGTATACGCTGAATTGTTTCATTTGTATAGAATATTTATTTTGAAGCTCTATTTTAATAGTATTTATTTTAGAAAGTCTACTATTTGTAAGAGTTCTTCTGTTTGTGAAGAAAAACACAAGTTAAAAACTGAATGTACTGATATAGAAATGTGTGTATGTATATATATATATATGTATATATATATATATATATATATATATATATATATATATATATAAATTATATATTGTTCAATATACTAAATGTCTCCTGTGTCTTTTTGAGTCATCTTTTAATTAATGAATTGTATTCTTTCATACTGCACCTTTTGTATAGTGAAGTTCTTAAGGGGTGTGTTGCTATTTTCTACTTTCTTCCCCACCCATTCTTTCTGTATTCCCCATACCCCATTATACGGTGTTGCAGGCAATTTGTAGCGCCTAATAAATAACATAAATAAATAATAATAACAACCACAAATCAGTGTTATAAAAAGTGTATAGGTGCACACATTATCTAAGGTCTAAATCTCTGTATCATTCTGCATTACCTGATTATCAAGTTTATAGTTTTATAGTGCAGAGAACAATACTGCAACCAGACTAACAGAATGTTCAAAGCCAAAAATGAATTTACAAGGAAAGCGATTTATGTTATTTTGATTTGTATTCCCATCCATGTGATCAATGATTGATAAAGTTAAACTTTAATGATGTGTAAAGTCAGTCACTGACTAAGGACCCGAATCCAGAGGATCACACTGGGCATGTCATNTCCATAGATAAAATGTACCTCTGGATAGCACACAGGGAAAAAGGTCAGACTGCCCCCAGTCGTATGCACAGTTTCCTGTGTGTGTAAATTTGAATTTGAAGCATTTAAAAACCCAGTGTATAATAGTGATTTACCACTATTTCTGACTGAAAAAAGTACAATTTTGNTTGGAATAATAATAATAATAATTCATTTATTGAAAATGAAATCTCTAGATTACATTACATGTAATGTAACCATTTTCCCAGATGTAATTAAATTTCCTTACAGGCGCAAATGTGTCCTCAAGGAGACTTGCTTTGTAACACCTGGCAGGGGTCTGCACATTACAAACATTACATCCGATTTACATAAGCCGCTTGCATAGATCAGGAATAATGTGGACGTCTGAATCTGGTCTGTCATTATTATACATGGACTCAATAGACCAGATTCATTCTAACATATGGGACTGGAAAATTTGCCCTACTTTCACACTCTGCATGCAAAAGTTGACCATCGGACAGAGACCTGGATCTGGTGTTAAATTTTTACTTGAAAACAATAATGTGTGTTCTGTACAGGTAACTAACATTCCATAGTAACTAAAAACAGGTTTTCTTAGTTTTTAAAGAGCGTTTTTTAAATCTTGTTCTCCAATTTTATTAGTAAGGTAATATTTCCATTTGTGGACAAAGAAATGTATTTAGTTTTCTGCTTTTGATAGTTATAAATAGGCTTCTCGTTATAGCTATATATTACTAGACTTTGCGTTTCACTGAAAAGTAAATTGAATATGTTTCTGAATAATATCACTCAGTCATGTATCATGTAACCCACCAAAGCTATAACACGATTTGGAGGACAATGACTGATTATATTAATATGTTTTTGGGAGATGGGAAACTGTAATCTATGCTGGTCCCTTTAACACATAGGGACTTAAAGTTTAGCACTTAATGATCTTAATTTCCTGACTACAGGCATACGGACTGCTAACTCAGGAAAGTGGATGAACAAAATCTCCTAGTAAAGTAAAGAAAGCTATACATGTTATTAAGCTGACTTGTTCTCCTACATATTCATTGCCAAACTTATTACTATATTTTATGTGCAGTCATATTACACAATAAAATGCAGCTCAGACTTGAAATCTCATTAAGGAATACATTTATTTTCAAGAAATCACTCTAGTTACCTGTACACAGAGTTTTGACAGATGTCACAGTTAAGTGNTGCACAAAAAAAATCATTTGTGGCCCTGTTTTAAACCACATGCATGGCTGTTCATATAAAGATCTGGGTTCACAGAGAAAGGTTACTAGCACCATGTATTGGATTCATAAGTATATGCTCACCATATGTGAAGGGCTGTAAGATTTTTTATGTAAATTTACCCTGTAGAGTCAAATTTCCACATAAAAAATTTCAAGAATAATCATATAATAATAATNGGCATGTCATTTCCATAGATAAAATGTACCTCTGGATAGCACACAGGGAAAAAGGTCAGACTGCCCCCAGTCGTATGCACAGTTTCCTGTGTGTGTAAATTTGAATTTGAAGCATTTAAAAACCCAGTGTATAATAGTGATTTACCACTATTTCTGACTGAAAAAAGTACAATTTTGNTTGGAATAATAATAATAATAATTCATTTATTGAAAATGAAATCTCTAGATTACATTACATGTAATGTAACCATTTTCCCAGATGTAATTAAATTTCCTTACAGGCGCAAATGTGTCCTCAAGGAGACTTGCTTTGTAACACCTGGCAGGGGTCTGCACATTACAAACATTACATCCGATTTACATAAGCCGCTTGCATAGATCAGGAATAATGTGGACGTCTGAATCTGGTCTGTCATTATTATACATGGACTCAATAGACCAGATTCATTCTAACATATGGGACTGGAAAATTTGCCCTACTTTCACACTCTGCATGCAAAAGTTGACCATCGGACAGAGACCTGGATCTGGTGTTAAATTTTTACTTGAAAACAATAATGTGTGTTCTGTACAGGTAACTAACATTCCATAGTAACTAAAAACAGGTTTTCTTAGTTTTTAAAGAGCGTTTTTTAAATCTTGTTCTCCAATTTTATTAGTAAGGTAATATTTCCATTTGTGGACAAAGAAATGTATTTAGTTTTCTGCTTTTGATAGTTATAAATAGGCTTCTCGTTATAGCTATATATTACTAGACTTTGCGTTTCACTGAAAAGTAAATTGAATATGTTTCTGAATAATATCACTCAGTCATGTATCATGTAACCCACCAAAGCTATAACACGATTTGGAGGACAATGACTGATTATATTAATATGTTTTTGGGAGATGGGAAACTGTAATCTATGCTGGTCCCTTTAACACATAGGGACTTAAAGTTTAGCACTTAATGATCTTAATTTCCTGACTACAGGCATACGGACTGCTAACTCAGGAAAGTGGATGAACAAAATCTCCTAGTAAAGTAAAGAAAGCTATACATGTTATTAAGCTGACTTGTTCTCCTACATATTCATTGCCAAACTTATTACTATATTTTATGTGCAGTCATATTACACAATAAAATGCAGCTCAGACTTGAAATCTCATTAAGGAATACATTTATTTTCAAGAAATCACTCTAGTTACCTGTACACAGAGTTTTGACAGATGTCACAGTTAAGTGNTGCACAAAAAAAATCATTTGTGGCCCTGTTTTAAACCACATGCATGGCTGTTCATATAAAGATCTGGGTTCACAGAGAAAGGTTACTAGCACCATGTATTGGATTCATAAGTATATGCTCACCATATGTGAAGGGCTGTAAGATTTTTTATGTAAATTTACCCTGTAGAGTCAAATTTCCACATAAAAAATTTCAAGAATAATCATATAATAATAATAATAATGATAAATCAATCAATCAACAAACATACATATGTATATATATATATATATATATTTTTTTTTTATACCAGACCTCCGAGTGATTTCTAGAATATAGGAGTGGATTCATATCTCTGTGCAAACTCTGTATTCACGCAAGCGAGGAGTGTCATAGAAACATAGAAAGTGACGGCAGATAAGAGCCACATGGCCCATCCAGTTTGCCCCAAATTTATTCGCTATTTTGTTTGAGACTCAGAATACCCTTATATTTATCCCAAGCATACTTAAACTGTTCTGTAGTATTAGCCTCCACCACTTCCGATGGGAGGCTATTCCACTTATCAATTACCCTTTCAGTGAAGTAATTCTTTCTCACAATTCCCCTGAACCTACCACCCCCCAGTTTATACGCATGCCCTTGTGTTCTACGAGTGTTCTTCAATTTTCCACCCCTAGTGACCTAGTGGACACATCCCTTAGTGTATGGAATATCATTGCACGTTGCCATGGAATACATGCTATTCCCGCAATCTTGGTGCAGTCAGGAGACTGTTGTGATGTGTAATTTCTGTCGCCAAGGGCACCAAAATAGCCATTTACAACCCTACATATGTCTTTATGTCTTAAGTCCTCCCTAGGTGCACAGCTGGGAAGNGCCTAGGTATTGTGGCCTTTTGGCTTGTTGTCGAATGCACTGTGGTTTAACTACTGAAGCAGTGTATATGCATAGTAATGCCTATAGTTAATATAGCATGAGAGGGAAGGGGCTGATCCAGATTTGAGAGTAAAATCAAAACATGAGTAAATATATTCAGAAGCTAAACCAGGGTTGCTGTCTCTCCACGAGACTCTCGAATTTCAGGCAAATCTACTGGTATACCAGGTGAGTCAGCAAATCTCCCAGGCCTGAGGCTGAGGGGGTACCACCTTCCCCCTACCTTCTATTCTGTATTAAATCACCAGTCTTATTTAGACTATATAGTCTATAGTCTAAGATCAGTCTTATTTATAATAGATCATTCTGCTACATTCAAATCCCCATTCACAAATATCCTTGCATTAAACTTTAATCCTTCTTGAATTCCAACTCTATGCCTTTCCATGGGTGTCCACGGGTGCTCCCCTTCTTTAGTGTTGTGCTTCTATATCTCCCTGACTCAGAGCCACTCCATGCAAAATGAAAGATAAACAGAATATAGTGTAAAATAGTTTTTTTTTCCCAATGATCTCAAATAACAAAATATTACATTCACAAAATTATATATTTATCAATAATATTCTCTGATTCCTCCTATTGTTTTATCACTCCACAATGGTTCAATATTTTGTACTAGAAAAGAGAGAAAGAAATGTTTGTGCGAATGCGCTGCTCTGGATCGGCCCCAATTATCTGAGCTGCTACCCAATATCAGTGTACTCTATAAAATCATGCACATTTATAATGCTCTATTCAAATTTTACATTATACAGTGATCTGGTTGGAAATTATGGATATTGTTGTGAGAGACAGCAGGATATTTCCAGTTATGCAGGTTTATCTGTCCAAAAGTTAATAAAATAACGTGTTGAAGGCCTGAGGCAGNTGTAATTCTGGTTAATTTATGGGCCTCAGACAGGAAGAGAGCTGCTTGATCCATTGTGCTTGTCTCAATAAATGACATTCCGTTTGTGTCTGTGTGTCATTCTAAAGGCTTATCCTGCCTGAGCACAAGCCACTACGGAGCTCACCTGCGCCTTAGGCCTTGCTGCACCAGTCAATTTTGGAGACATCTGTATCTCCTGAGCACCAGAGAATTGAACTACTTACTTCATTTCCTTCACTCAATGTTTTAAAGAAATAACAAAACAAAAGTAGTAATTCTTACTAATGCCACAAACTTCTTACTAATGTTACAAACTTTTATTTACTTTAAACTAAAATTGACATCTATGTTGTTTAAATAAATAAATAATTATAATTATTTGTACACTTTGTTTCTCGACAAATTAAACCTTAGAAAAATACAGAATATACTTATTTATGTACTGAGTATAAGTACAATTGTTGCTTATATCACAGAAATGTTTATATTTTAATTGAAGATCAGTGTCTTTTGAGACACTGTTTATGTTTAAAAAATATTACTGTTTCAAAAAAGTGTGTTGGAATAATTTTTTTGCAAAGTTTTTTTTATTTGTTTTCATTTATATAAATTATGGTTTAGTAGTTTCATGGTTTTGTTTTTAATGCTGTAAAAACAGGCATTAAAAGGAAATATGGTGCAAAGACTGTGGTAGCCTCTGCGCACAAGGCTCAGACGTCAGGAAAAAGGGTTTATATTTCTTTTGTATTTCGTCCTATACAGAGGTCATTTTTCTGACCACACACAAACTGACCCAAGCCTTCGGTCACACGCTCAGTAGCTTAAAACTCATAGCCAGAGTAGCGCATACATTTTCTTACTTTTTCTGTTATTGTTTCTTTAAATTTTTGGTATTAAAATTTTCTAATGATAAAGAATAACAATAGAATTTAAAATTAAATATTTAAATGACACAAGGAAAAACATTACAAATAAGACAAATAGGACAAGAAACAAAAAAACGGAGAGCAAACAGAAATAACACTTAAGTCAAAAATCAACTAAGACAAAAGACAGATGGTAAACAGCATGTCCGAGAATGCAAGCGCTAAAATGTGTCTAAATGCGACAGATTAGCAACTTTTGTAGTAACTCGCCGCACATGGCATTTGCACTACCCTAGCATTTGTCTAAANCTCTGGATCAGCCCCTGGACCTGGTCTAAAATCCTTAAAATTTCTGGGGGGCTGATCCAGAGTAGCACCTTTTTCAAGGTCAAGTGCAGACATGAGCAAAACCATGTTGCAATGTGGGGGGTGCAGATTACTTTGAATTATTTTGCATGCAGGGAAAATCTTTTGTTTGTGAAAATAGAGCTTACATACTGCTTAGCTTTAACATCACATTCCAGCTCTAATTCTGTTTTAACAGTTTATACTTGCCTCCCCTACAGTTCTTGTTTGGTTTTGCCAAATACACTTGCACCTTTTTTGCCATTACTCCCATACTCTGGATCAACCCCCTAGTGGTCTATGCAGCCCCAAGGCGTATGTTCATTCTCTGCACATTTTCAATTTCTAACTTTTACTGGGGCCTTCTGACTTGGATATCTACGACATATTTATATCTCTTTCTTTCTTTCTCTCTCTCTCCTTAGCCCAGTACCCACTCAAACTGTAATACATAGAAAAATTTAACACCATGTAATTTATTTATACCTTTAATTATGTATTTTTAGAATTTTGCGTAATATATTATGGATATACTACAATTTAATTTTTAATTTTTAAAAAGTTATTTCTAAGGAACCATATTGCTTTACCTTTTTAATCATATGTTATTCATACCTTACGTAAAACAAAACAGACACTTCTGACCCTGTATTATTGTGCCAGGTAATTGCCTGTTGATAAATGTACTACAGCAGGTAGCAGGGATTTAAATTCGACAATGATGATGTAGCNTTTAATTTTTAATTTTTAAAAAGTTATTTCTAAGGAACCATATTGCTTTACCTTTTTAATCATATGTTATTCATACCTTACGTAAAACAAAACAGACACTTCTGACCCTGTATTATTGTGCCAGGTAATTGCCTGTTGATAAATGTACTACAGCAGGTAGCAGGGATTTAAATTCGACAATGATGATGTAGCNGTAAATTCGACATTTCTATTCCCCGGTGAATAAAAGTTAATTCGCCAGGGAATTCAGCTCAATTCCCCACAACCATTCACCTCCTTAACCAGGATTTCAAATCGCCAATTGAATTCGACAGTTACTGAATACTATACATCACCATGCTTTGGCGATTTCAAATCACTGGCGAATGCTGCTGAATTCAAATCCCACATCAAATCGACGTTTACTGAATTCCCCCCTAGATCTATAATAAATATTCACTGTAACATCCACTTGAATAGAAAATTCATTCATTCATGGAAATTTTTTTTAAATAAATCATATCACGATTGGACTAGCTGCCATTAGCCTAGTGCCAACATACGTTTCACCTTATAGGCACTTTGGGGTGAGATTGAAAAGTGGGGATGTTGCCCTTAGTAACCATCAGATTCGAGCTCAGATTCTCCAGTGTGTAAAATGAAACTGAGAGCTTGAATCTGATTGGTTGCTATGGGCAACATACCCACTTTTCAATTTCACTGCAATCTCACCGCTTAGTAAATATACCCCTTTATCTTTTATACTATTTACCTCTTGATGGCACTATTATGAATAGGGAATGTGACTTGAGGAGACATCTAGCCAATAGTATCTCATTGATCTCTTTTAAGAAGCATACATATAGGCAGCGGAGCACTGGCACTTTAGCAATTGATTACTGCAAATTGCAAATGTTAAAGAGTTTGTACCACCATATGATATGATGCACTAGCACTTTTGTCTAATAGCTGCTGCCGAATTGTAAGCACTAGCATTTTTGTTCAGCAACTGCTGCTGAATTATAAGCACTAGCACTTGTCATATATAACCTACAATTGCTGCTAGACTAGCACTTTTAATTAAAGCTGTTATTACAAATTGGAAAACTTAAATAAAATTGTGGTACTTTTATGGGNTAATCCTAACTGCTGCTAAAGTGCACCAGCACTTTTCATACAACTGTAAGCACTAGCACTTTTTGTGAAGAACCTGTATGCTGTGGATTAATATCTTCTATTCAAGTGGTTGTTATTGTGCAATAACTCCTGTAACTCCTTGAAATCGAGGCAGTCAAGTTCTTGTTCATTATTATTATTATCATCATTCTTATCATTATAATCAACAGTTGTGGATGCTAGTGTACTGTCCGTAGATGTATAGCTGTGGCTTAGTTGTTGCTGATGCTGGAAATGCAATAGTTCCCTTGTCGGCTGCAATTCGCAGGTGACTTGCAGCTGATCCAGNGTCGCGCATTGCGCCTGATTGNTTGCGCAATGCGCAGATTTTTCTGCGTTTATTCGCACTGCGCATTCGCGCAGAACTCTGAATCGCACACTAATGAGACGCACATTAGCGTCTCCAGGGCTCTGCGCTTCAGATTTCTGATGTGTGATTTAGGGGCGTGCCAGCATATTTTAATGAGATTTCGGGGCGTGTTCAGCCGTGCGCATTGCGCGTTTTCAAATAGCGCATAGCACCTTGCGGCTACATAGCCATGGTGCAAATGGGAAAAAAAATGTAATATATAAAATTCACATGGCAACACTTGCACACTATTGGTTAATTAGTCCACCCAGGATCACACGAACACCTTTAAATACAGATCAAGATATGCT
>JABWIB010001241.1:35338-73652 GCA_016617825.1 Platyplectrum ornatum
AATAATGTCATCTTCAGATGGCGTCAGTATTATCATTTTTCCATATATACTCATAATCACTACACATTAGTGAGGAGGAAAACCAATATTCCACATTTTACATGCATTGCTTTTTGTGTTCTACCCCAAGCATACATTCTAGACCATAGTTGCCAACATTTTATTTCTNCCCAGGAGACCAAGGAGGTGAGAAAGTGAAGTTCATGAAGTCCCTCTATCGGTCTATCCATGCTGCGATATTTAGTGTCAATAAAGATTGAACAGGTTTGATTATACAAAATATGTAATGAAAACCTTCCTATGTCTAACGCTGTGGGTCACAAACATTAAAAGACTTGAGGCATTGATTTTCAATAAGTCACTTCATCAAGTCCAAATCTAGGAGATTTGCCTGCTCTCCTGGGATTCTGGGAACAATGCCTAAACTTCGGGAGTCTCACAGACATTCTGGGACAGTCAGCAACTATGTAATAAACTGTGTAGTCTTAATAATGTGAAACTTGCATTCAAACAGTTAATTTAGTAAAAAAAAAAAAGATTTTAAATTGTATTAATTAAAAAGGTATTCTGGCCCAGCATCCTGCAATTCTGCTGAACCTTTTTTTCAGTGTCTCATTTCTGCTCTGAAAATTGTGGTTACATACATGTACGTTTGTGCATCACTTAGGCATACCGATCTCATGACTGGCACAGGCCTAGTAACATGCCTATTCCTCTTAGCAAAAGCCTCCAGAGAGTTCAAGTAATTTTCTGCTATGAGGCCTGCATTACATTACCATCACAAATACCTCATAGGCCCCCCTGGACAAAGTCGTTAAGTGTAATGGAGACAGCCTTAATCTTTGTCCCTCCACTTTCAAGATAAAACAAAACTTTTACAGGGGAAAGCCAAAGAGCAACGTCACATCTCCCATGACATCTGATATGATTGTTAAGGGGGTTGTCCTTCTGCTTTGTATCATTTGGTTTGTGATAAGAAAAGGGATTCATCTCTCCTCAGTGTCCATGCACTTTCTTCCATATGGACTGCATTTCTTCCTGTAATGACTGGTAGCAATTACATGTGATTCAACATTGAAACACTTAAATAAACATCTTTTTGCCGTCAAGAAACAACATTTTCAGATCNTTTACATTTGGCCCAAATTATGGGAAGGATTTATACATTGTTTCGTAAAGACCAAAGAAAAATGGTCCTTGGCGGAATTAATGATCTTACTGCCATTACAAGTTGTGGCACAGTTGCTGGGTACATGAGTGTGTACATCCTTACCCCCAGTATGCTCTAGCCAGATGGGATTCATTTCAAAGAGGTTTGTGTGGCTGTGGGGGGGACTTTTCCTGGCATCTCGCAATTCAAAGTACAGTAAGATTGATTGTTCTTTTAAAGATCTTTGACTCCTTAGGTTACAGATAATGTTAGAAGTATAACTAGTTTTTATATTGCATAGATAGTTATGTAAATCTGTATAATCATATCTAGTCCTAGGTCACATGACCTTCATCCTAGGAAATAGTAACCCTACATAACAGGGACGTATGAACAGTATAATAGCATTTAATATGTCACATTCTTTTGTGATTATTGTTTAATCTGTGTGATTGCTATTATTACTATTTTATTTAGGAAAGGGGGCGTGCCAACTATGCCAGTGCCAATTATGTCAGTGCCCGCTAAGTTACTGGAGTGTGCAACTCACCATATATTGTTTGTTATCTTCACTTTGTGTGTGTTATTGTGTGTTATTAAAGTTGGCTACACACACGGAACTATTTCAATTATTGTGGATTTGGACTAAAATTGTATTGTGTGTGAAAAGCTACAAATCAATAAATCTGCAATAAAACGCCACTTAAATGCTAGGGAACAATATCGTTATCAATTAAACAATATCGTTACCAAATTCCTGATTGATATCATGGAAAATATTTTCTGACCCACATGATATATTGCTACATTTTGATCACACTTACCAACAGTGTTCGCCCGCTTCAAGTTGTCAATTTTTCCTTNTGATTGTTTGTTTAGGGTCAGTGTTCCCAATGTCACTGATATGTGAAAGTGTGCGCAGAACTATTCCCAACAGTAACACTAACCGATAACATCTGTGTTGCTATAGCACCAGCCTTGCTATCCATGTTGAGATCCTATCTATAGAAATATTTAAAGTCCTTTCCCAACACTTAAAATAAATATGGGAAATTATTTAAGGCATGTTAGTGTTAATGCATTCCTGTGCAACTTGTCATTCTCAGAGGAACATACTGTCTTTGGGGGACAAGATGATAATATAATATTAGGTGCTTTATGTTTATAGTATACTGTAGGTGATATATTATCACTTTCACTATAGGAATGGATAGTTTTGAAATGTGCCTATTTTGTTAAATCCGTATTTGCTAGGAAAAAAAGATACCACTGTTATAGGACATCAGAGCTTTATTATTGTCCCAATGAGGTANTAATGTTTTATAATACAGCTTAAGCCTCTACCAATTGTCATCAATAAAAGATCAGCTTTTTATGAAGCATCTATGAGAAATCAGAGATGCTACATAATCAGTAACGTGAAGCATAAAAGTNATTTCAGTGTCTCACCTGGTTAGAGCTTTGTGTTATTTCCCCTCTAAAACAGACCTGAAATTCCACTCACAATCCTAAAGAGGTGTTTGGGAGAGGTAGGGAGACCAGCAGAAGGAAATGGTTTTACGTCCTCACTGTTCTCTGTTATAACAATAAGAACCCCCTACCTTGAAATCAGTGCTGGTTTTCTTAATGTAAACGAAAGAAATGTCTCTTTGGAGTTTGGTATTCCTGTATGGAGTTAATGAGACCACATATGTTTCAGTGGATAACCCACAGCTTCCTCTGCAGTGGTGGGAATCATACAGTCATTCAATGACTGTATAGACACAGCCCATATACAAGTATACGTTATTTATTACCTTAATTACAAGTCTACATCGTAGTGTGTTTTAAGTCCATAATAATGACGCAGATTATGGGTAAATTCTTATAACAGACGTGTGTTTTCGTTTGGTAGTATATAATCTATGTGGATGTAAGGTATGTGCTATTCAATGCAAACTATTGTTAAATGTATTTTTATCTGCTTAAATATTGTGATTATTACTGTTCAACATGAATAAAAATTACTTGTACAAATTAATTGTACAACAAACTATTTAAAGACCTTAAACATACATTAAGGGGCAATTCAATTCTGTCTTGTGTCACACCAAAATGTGAAAATATAGGTGGTCTAATGGACATTCCACAGCTACTGTATGTTATTTGAGTATATGGATACTGATTTGAACTGGGAATAGCGATTGTGAAAATGTTCCGTAAGGTGAAGCGGCCTCAAATGATGAAAATGCAGCTTCAGTGCCACATAGGACTTATCAAGTGTGGGTTGGTGGAAGAACGACTTCCTAGTCGGACAGTGTGCAGAGAGGGTCCAGCCCAAGTGGGACAATGCACCGGGTGAAAGATGGCTGCCTGTCATGATTAGCTATTTTGTGAGCATCGAATGGGTCAAGGCACAGCACAGCCTCGAGAACCGCAAGACGATGTGGGGACACCCCCGGTGGTGAAAGGGCCTTTGATGAGTGGTATGTAACCTGGGGAAACAAGCCTGGAACCAGGTCCAATAGTGAGGTCCCTGAGGCAAAAGACCCTGCAGCGTATGGGTCGGCAACCTTCCAGAGGTCAGAAGGAACCTGCTTGCCTGCCGAGAAGAGTGGGNTTCACTGGGAAGGTGTTGGGTATGCTAGCCCCTGAGGTTTGGATAGTCACCATCCATATAGTGCTCACATATGAAACATCCACGTGACTTCAGTTTATGTAGGTGTTCCATTATGGCATATGGCCACTATTGTGTGACATTCATATTTTTGTGCGCAGCAGGGGTGCAGTCTCCTCTTGCAAATGTAGTAAATTTGAGTGTTCCACCAGATGATCTGTGATCACAGAACTTGCATCCGACTGCTTCTTGTCCATTGTGCATAATTCCATTGAACATAAATAAGAATAAAAATGTTTGCAGATGGTTGTGTGGGGATCAGCATCCCAGGGCCACAATATCCACACATCTATGTAGCCACACCACTTACCACTCTCCACACACAGATGGACAATACCCAAGATCTACCTTAACTCCTGCATACCGAAAATGGTGGTGGATCTGTACCATGGATCTCTACACTGAGAAGACATGCCTATACTGTACATTGTAAAACTAAATCTAAAGCTGGGCATACACTATAAGATAAATTGTTCCAACTGAAAATCGGTCGATTTTCAAAAAAAATTGTTCAGTGTATGTGAGCGATTTTTTCAAACAATCGTCCGATATCATTCAAAAACCGCTGTCAAACTATTTTTTGAATTTTAGGTCTGCACAATTTTTGTAGCTAAAAAATTGTTCAGTGTGTGGCCACTTGTAATAATTCTGCTATTAAGAATCACTTTATAAAATAAACCATTTTTTCTTAAATGGACTAAATTTGATGCAAAAGGATAGAAATGAAGGAAAAGTTATGATATCTGCTATGTTCTTCCATAGAGAATATTGTGTGGTCATATGCACTGAACATACTAACATGGAGCAAGCCAGTAAGAGTCAGGTTTCTCTGTAACCACATTTACAGAATTGAATATAGAAATTTAACCTGATCGTGTAACAATTAAAAAAGAAACAAAAAAAAAACAAAAAACCAAATCACTAATGCCACAGTGACTAAGCATATGTTACCTTACTCAGAAGGGTATATAACAAAGCACCTCTAGCAGCTTTGCAGAAATGCTAAATCACATTTACTGTAAAGCTTTGATATTTGTCCACTGTGTTTGACTAAATCATTGGTTCTAAGGACGCCATTCATTATTATACCCAATTACAGTCACAGAACATGCTAAAGTGATCAATCAGTCATTCATACACCTATACCAGCATGTCCTCACTGCTTGGCAGGGGTCCCACATAAGGAACAACTTTCTTTTATAGCTGTATAAAAGGATTATCTGTGCAAATAGGTGAATTACAATGACATTATGCTAATCAGTATCCTCAGGCACCTGCCAGTCACTGCATGAACCATGGTTGTTCTGCCTCTAGCCAATTTGTTAGCTGCATAGCAAATCTTTGTTAATATTAAGAGCAGCCCCATGCAGTGGCATATTTCTCACTAGACACATGAGGCATAGGCCTAGGGCAGCCACTGCTAGAAGGCAGTATATGTGGATGGGTTTTTTCTTTGAAGCCTGCAGTCACTACCATTGCAACAGATGCCATTATGCCAGGGGTGGATTTCTCAGTGGCCCTTGGGCCCCTGACAACAGGTATCACATGGAACATGGTATTTTAGAGAATCTGGACTGGCACAGTATAGAGCACATAAAGAGTCTTGGAAAGGAACATATTCTAATATATATGTGGTAGATGTTTGGGAAGGCACACTATATACTGTATATGCCAATTCATATCCCCACATATAAATGTGCTATTTCCAGAGCTCCGTTATACCCAAAATGTATTGAGGCATTAAAAACTGACCCCCTCAGTAAATAACAGTATTGACTGATTTGTGTGCATTGACTAATTGACTAAAATATATATCACAAAATATGTATCATAAAATATATATCATGTCTATAATTATAGTAATACATAAAATTTTACATAAAACTTTATGATTTGAGAAGCAACTTGCCTATATATTCATTTATGATACTCTTGCACAGTATCACTGAAACTAAAACTAGCACTAATACTGAAAGTATCCAGACAATACAATTATTGTTTTAAATTGCACAAAAAAGGCATAACAATANATAGTAAAATTAAAACCTAAAAAAAATTATGAATTTAATCATTTGCCAACAGATATCTGACCACAAATATTGCCATCTAGGAGCTTTAATAGATTCTTCTTTTCTGTTTTCCTTTTTATTACCACTAAAATAATGTGTTTATGTATCACCAGTACCCATCAAGGGCACTTATATGTTTAGAGAAAACATATGGCAGATCAAATCATATGTTGGAGCAGCTGGAATAGGCAGGTTAGTGAGACTTGTGTGAAAAGCAAATGTTTGTTTGTTTTTCTTTACAGGTTGTGAAAGGGAACGATTGATACAGTCGATTCATGNCAACATTCTCTCTTAACAAAGAGTAATATGACGCATAGTAGAAGGTTTTCCTATACGGAAGTAAATTACTGTTTAATGTACATAGTTCAAATCCATCTTCATCCAGTCAAGTGATAGACAGAGGTTTTCTATTGTGTCTTTGGAGAAATACCTATGTTATCTTCATCCAGTATATTGCATATCACTTAGTGAATGGAAAAATGGAAAAAAATATATATTTAACATATATCATTTTTACATGTGTATAACATTACCTTATAAACTTATTTGTGTGTTTAAAATCCAACCAACAATTACTTTGTGTTCAGTCTTCTGGGGATAGGGTCATTTTGGGGAGGGTAAAGTGGGAAATGTTCCTGTACTCGGAGAACAAATAATTTGTTCTTTCTTCAGCTTTGGCTAAAAACTATGATCTTCTTCCAGATCAAGGCTTGGACAAATAGTACCAATTAATCATACTGATTGCAAGTGTATATTTAATTGCATTAACTCTTGTGATGCCTTGAAAAGACGCTTATCAGTGGTCGATTTAAAATGGTCCCATATGAGTCAACAAATAGCCATTTCTTTCAAAGTGGAACGTGTGTTTATTTGATGCGGAAATTGTTTTGGTTACACAGATTGCCTTCAGCTGAGAAACTGGGATCAGTTTATTTGAGAAACGCTGAAATCTTCATACCTNCGATTTGTCAGGGACTGAACTCCTGGGCAGGTCTCTAGCTGCAGGATCCAATTTCCCAAGCACTTAGTCAGATATTATAGATATACTGTCCCCATCTGCCTCCCTCTTCCCCAGTTCTTAGATCACTAATGCTATGTAAGCTAATTGTGTGTGTATATATATTTAGAATTTCAACTGTAGTACCACTGATGTTCATGTAATAAAGAAATGATCGAACATCAGGAGGGTACAGTTTGATGAAGGGGTAACGGGTGATGAATAGGCCAACATGTAATTTACCACCTAAAAAACAGTAGTCACACATAGCCACTCATAGCCACTCCAAATGTTTAGCCCCAGGTTTATTTGGCCATGACCAGGTGCAATATATTGAAACAGAGACTAAATTGCAAATGATCCTAATATGTTAAAAATNTTATTATGTCAGTATGAATGGAAAAGTTATTGTAATAATACAATTCAAAATGTCACTCCCCTCTTTCATGTGTGGTTAGAACNTACNCTGCTATACCCCTGCCATAAGTGACCCAAACTTAAGGGACCTGAATAAAAATCCCAAACCCAGCCCATACTGTATAATTTAAATATATATTCTCTGGCCACCTAATGTAATTCTGGCACTCAGCAGTGGAAGGAGGATGAGGAACGGCACAGATCCTATAGCATAGGGAATTTGATAGCTAAATTCTGGCATGCACATGTATGTTGCCATTAAATTCACCCCACCTCCACCATCTGCATGGAAAGTAGGGTGTGGGACCAGGATCCAGTCCTAGATGCTAATAAACCATTCAACCCTGACCGTGTTATGGTTAAGTATGAATTATTATTGTACAAATAGAATGCGCAATGCAATGGCATCTCTTATTAATAATTTCTATGCTTTTTGAAATGGATGCATGGCAAAATTGTATNAACTATTGTTGTTTGTCCCAAAAAACACACAACAAAACTAATTACAAATGTCTAAGCTTAATCTAAGGTTAACAAATGATTACAAAAAATCTTGTATCGAGAGACGCTTCTCATTATATTAGGCCAGTCAATCTGCAAAGGATGGTATAAATCTATTGTAAACAAAAATCCGAAATCAACTAAAGAAAAGCATAATTTGAAAACATTATTAAAACCTNAATAGTAAAGTTAAAGGGGCTGATACAATGAAATTAGGAGCACGTTCCCCTCTGGAACAGCCACAGAGAGAATATATAGTATAGACTACATTATGCCATGGTTGTCGACTTTTTGTTTCTACCTTCCTTTAGAAGCCAAAGGTCGGCACTATGAGGGTTAGGTAGAGGGCGGGATTAATGTAAATCATGGTATCACTCAGGGCTGTGGTAATGATTTATATGAAATCACTGCCACAGTTCAAGTCCAGGGAGATTTGCTGACTCTCCCAGGATACTGGAATGTTGCCCATAGCAACCAATCAGATTCAAGCTCACATTCTCCAGTATGCTATTTGTGACTATGCAGGGACCCGGATCTGGTCCTCTGTGTGCTCCTGTCAGCCCGCTGATAAAACCCTGGAAGTCCCCCCTTAAACTATATCCAATGCTATGAAAGTAATATAAAAGAAGATCTTCATATTCAGTACAGGAATCCTGCAATAAATCATGTAAAACAGCCGCGGAAACAACATACTAGGCGTTAGAAATGTCCTCATAACCACGCGGAGCCCTAAAAGCCAAACTATATAATGGAGATAATAAATATGGCACACAGCCATGTTCAATGTAAATTGATGCCACCACAAACTCTTAAAATCAGGGGACCACAAAATGAGCTGGAGAGCATTGCAATCAATCTGTGCATAGTGTCTGCCTTTCTACAAGAAGAAATTCAATACACAACACAACACAACTTCAACGTATTTGGTTTTGGTACGCCTATGGATATATATTAAAAGGATCCTTTNAGAAGGAATAATAAAATAAGACAAACACTTCACTTTTGAAGTAAGTTACCCATAGTTTTAAGCAACCTGCTTTCCCCCACTATGTGCGACTCCTACACTGATTTTGTATATGACACCTGTCACGTTGTCCCTTAAATTTCCTTGTCTCATCTCTCTGCAGACTTTTACTCCTCCAGAACCCATTTCCCTTCAAATACATGTAATTTCTTGATATAGTCCTGGCAAACTCTCTGGGAAAGGAAATAGCTGTCAAATAAAAAGCCTCAAGTGAAGACTGAGCAGCAGAATATGTGAGATAAAACGATGCCCAGATCACAGACAAAAAATATCCCCCTAAAGCCAAGAGCAATGAGCCGCTATTTCATACACTCTTAGTATGATAATAAAGTTGATCATGTCAGAGTCTAGATATTGTGTGTATAAGTTACAGTGGCGGATTGAGATGATTTAGACCTGAAAGAAATCTCCTGCTTATAGAGAAAGAAATACATTCACATTAAAAGACAGACAGTATGTTAAAGTTGCTGTAACCATACATAAAGGGGCATGTTACCTAACAGTGTAAAGGATCATGATGGAGACTGGGAAGGTAGTCAAGGAATACAAACTTGGTTGTAAGTAGCTGTATTTGTAGTTCTTTATCAATTTACTAATTTACTAAGCAGGAAGAATGAAAACTGCCCATAGCAACCAATCAGATTTAAGCTCACATTCTCCAGTATGTAAAATGAAAACTGAAACTNAGAGCTTGGATTTGATTGGTTGCTATCTCCCTGCCATCTCCCTGCTTAGTNAATATAGGCCCNAATGCGGNTTGTAGTAGAGACAAAGTTAGAGAGAAATGCAGAGACAGTGTTTTCAGACATGGTAGGTAACTTTCTGATGCATGGTATTAATCTCTATTTTACAGGTATAATTGTAGTGTGTGGACGCGGTTAGGTACGGGAGGGGTGTGTTAAAGTACATCTATCCATAAAACTTTTGACAATGTCACAGGTGTAAACAAATATGTTTATGAATAAATTCATACATTCATTCATTTGTTTGTTTAGTATTAATATGTATAGTATTAGCAGGGATAGCTGGGGTTGATCAATCCATACTTTCAGGTCAGATACCTGTGCAAGTAATGAGAGTAGTTTCCAATGCGACCATGAATTGGATGGAATTTCGAACACAGCACAATAGGACTTATTATCCTGTGCAATGCGAGCACTGGTTTACTTGGAAGTGAATGTGTTAAATAAAATAGTATAAAAACTTGTATTATTCTCTAGNTATAATTGCACAATATTTATGCCTCTGTTCCACAAAAAGCTTGCAGTTTGGAAAGCATCTGAAACTGAATTTGCTCCCCATGGATTAGACTTTTGAAACGTTCCATAACTGTGTGGGATATCTAGTTCAAGCTGCATATTGTAACATGTAAAACGTCCTTGCTCCTCCGCTGACTCTTAAGACAGTTTCTTCATTATCTAGTGAGGACTCTGTGTTCTTCTGACCGTCCCTTATCACCATGTCTGTCCATCCAATGTTAACAAGTCATCCTGGAAAACAGCCAGATAGTCTGGAACTGGTTTCCCTCCACCCCCGAGCAACTTTTTTTTTTTTAAGTTTTAATAATTGTAGCTGGCGTTTAATATTTCACAGATCCATTCCCCCCTAATGAATTAATGTCCTGCTGTTATTATATTGTCATCTTACTTGCCAGCGATGAGCCAAGTACATTTTCTCTGTAGTTATAAAAATATTAAAACCTCTTAGGATTCTTGCCAGGAATCTGTATGGAGAAAAAAAACCATTGTGTTAAGAAGAGGATCTGTACAGTTTGTATTCTAAGGGAAAGAATACTTTTGCCAACCACACTAACTGGGTTTCTTACTGCTATGTATTTGCACCAATATGATCTGATTTNCATCTACAGTAAAGTGAAATTGCGATATTAACAGAAAAGGTTTCTTGATGAATGAAAATTAATGTTTTGCGGGCTGCAATCGCCNATGCAAATGTTCTTTTTTACAAATATCAATTTTGGCATAGTGAGTATGATGAAGCAAATTTTTATGAATGGGGTAGTATGCCGTAAGGCATGCTATGGCCATTCATTACGCTGACAGCTCTGAAAGCTGCTCGTGCAGGGAAGGCAGTGGGAAGGGGAAGTTTAGGGTTAGGCTGCAGGAAAGAGAGAGTTGAGGTTAGGTTGTGGGGAGTGTAGGGTTAAGGTTAGGCTGTGGGGAGGTGAAGGTTAAGAATAGATTGCGAGGGTTAGGCTGTGGGGAGATGAAGATTAGGTTTAGACCAGCACTCAAAGTGGGCTGGTATAGAACATCATGATATACCGGACATTTTTTGCCACAAAGTCCCGCCTTTTCTATAAGCCCTACCACTTTTGGACCCACAATTACCGGAGATATGTTCCTGCTCTAGTTCTTCCTCCTCCATATTCCCACTTCTAAATCCCCACTTTGACCAATGGATTAGGCATTGAGAAATTGAGGGTTAAGGTTGTAGAAGGGGAGGGTTAAGGTAGGAATTAGACAAAGGCATGTGGTTCAAAATACTAGTCGGCGATGCAGGAGTCGTGAAACTGACGTTGTAGGAGAGTCTTCTGTTGGCGATGCACTGATGCACTGTCACCATTCTGTTGTCTGTGACAGCCCTGTCTATGAAGGTCATGCCCCTGTTCACAGGGGCAAACCACCTATATGTTTGGCACCGTTGTGGTTGTGATAATTAGTACAAGCTAATTATCACAATATAACTTATCTGCATAATGTTTTTTCCTCATTGCCTTCATATCTAACCCTTATTTTGGAGGCTTTGACATTGGGAGTGTTTCCCGTTAGACTAATAGACCAATTTGGCGTTCTTCCAATACAACTTTTCTAAACAGAACACATGCTTAACATGTCCTCATTATCTGCTTTGGGAATGTTTAGCTTGTGCATAGATCCTGTAATGTCCTTTATTCTCCCATATTTCATTGAAATTTTTATACTATTGAATACAGTCTACCTGCAGTCAACATGATTAAAGGCTTTTCAATTAAAAAAAGTTCACAGCATCTTTTACATGGTTCATGGTTTTTTGTTACATAAATATTGACACAATGTACATGATTAATCCTTATTAATTAGAGTTGGTGTATTGTATGGTCTGCAGTTATAGAAATGGTAGTAGCAGTTATAAACTGACGTGTATATATATCTAGGAGGTTTTAAACACAATCCAGACATCCACTTCTGCAATGCTTAAATCTGGATCCCTGCTGGATTCAAACTCCACTGCAGGCAATTGGAGTCCAAGGCCTTTACACCTTAGGGAGTACTGATTCATCCTTACCTCACATAAAACAAAGACGCCCTCACTGTTCTATTTACATACCTCCTCCCCACATTGCCCTCCCCAGATTTTTACCAGGACAGTGATGTAATGTTACCTGGTAATGCGGCACCTGCTCCTACCCTTATTGTCTGGTTTCTGTCCTATATGACATGTTTCTGTTGTGATATTGATACATAATTATAAACTTTAACTGAATGGTATACAATAGAACACCTCCTTCATTATGTCTTCCATATCTTGTATTTCTGATTTATTCAGTGTAGCTAGTCTTGTCATGTGTTGGCTTACGTTGGTAATGTCTGGCTACCAGGTTTGTTGTCAATTGGTAAATAGCTCACTGTGTGCAAGGATGACCCATTTGCATCTGTGGTTAGGCCTTAATAGAATAAAAATATTAATATTTTCTATCATAATTCTGAGGTGTGTACCACAACTATTGATACCAGTAGCTTTTGGTGTTAAATTTAAATATGTTGGTGTTAAATTTAAATATGTTGCTACATTACATTCTTAAACATAATTTTCTTACTTTGTATCTTTTATTCAGTTTTATTGATAAAAATATACTTACTTAGGGTGCCTTGAACTGAGTAAGTTTGAAAACCACTGTCCTAAAGGACTAAATGAAACCCACTCCTTAAGTTGTTTTGTTTAATCTTTGTTTACTCTAGTTGCAGAACTCAATCATAACTACAATAAATAATGATGGTTTATATTTGCACAACTTAGAAAAAGTTATGCTTTATTGTGGTAATGTCAAGTGTTATTAGTAAAATGCAACAATTATAGATACAAGTGTCTGTTATGCTGTTATAGTAAACAACAGTTTGTTAGTTTGTTTTCACTTCGTCTAAATCACTAATACACAACAATGTAACTGTTGTCATTGTTTTAATAAAAATGTAGGAATGCCAGTAACAGACAGCACACACCAGCTGCTCCGATCCATACTACTACTACATGCAGCCACGGAAGTATGGGGTAACGTCAGGTCCAGAGACACCTCGAAGACAAGGNCCACTTTTGGACCCACAATTACCGGAGATATGTTCCTGCTCTAGTTCTTCCTCCTCCATATTCCCACTTCTAAATCCCCACTTTGACCAATGGATTAGGCATTGAGAAATTGAGGGTTAAGGTTGTAGAAGGGGAGGGTTAAGGTAGGAATTAGACAAAGGCATGTGGTTCAAAATACTAGTCGGCGATGCAGGAGTCGTGAAACTGACGTTGTAGGAGAGTCTTCTGTTGGCGATGCACTGATGCACTGTCACCATTCTGTTGTCTGTGACAGCCCTGTCTATGAAGGTCATGCCCCTGTTCACAGGGGCAAACCACCTATATGTTTGGCACCGTTGTGGTTGTGATAATTAGTACAAGCTAATTATCACAATATAACTTATCTGCATAATGTTTTTTCCTCATTGCCTTCATATCTAACCCTTATTTTGGAGGCTTTGACATTGGGAGTGTTTCCCGTTAGACTAATAGACCAATTTGGCGTTCTTCCAATACAACTTTTCTAAACAGAACACATGCTTAACATGTCCTCATTATCTGCTTTGGGAATGTTTAGCTTGTGCATAGATCCTGTAATGTCCTTTATTCTCCCATATTTCATTGAAATTTTTATACTATTGAATACAGTCTACCTGCAGTCAACATGATTAAAGGCTTTTCAATTAAAAAAAGTTCACAGCATCTTTTACATGGTTCATGGTTTTTTGTTACATAAATATTGACACAATGTACATGATTAATCCTTATTAATTAGAGTTGGTGTATTGTATGGTCTGCAGTTATAGAAATGGTAGTAGCAGTTATAAACTGACGTGTATATATATCTAGGAGGTTTTAAACACAATCCAGACATCCACTTCTGCAATGCTTAAATCTGGATCCCTGCTGGATTCAAACTCCACTGCAGGCAATTGGAGTCCAAGGCCTTTACACCTTAGGGAGTACTGATTCATCCTTACCTCACATAAAACAAAGACGCCCTCACTGTTCTATTTACATACCTCCTCCCCACATTGCCCTCCCCAGATTTTTACCAGGACAGTGATGTAATGTTACCTGGTAATGCGGCACCTGCTCCTACCCTTATTGTCTGGTTTCTGTCCTATATGACATGTTTCTGTTGTGATATTGATACATAATTATAAACTTTAACTGAATGGTATACAATAGAACACCTCCTTCATTATGTCTTCCATATCTTGTATTTCTGATTTATTCAGTGTAGCTAGTCTTGTCATGTGTTGGCTTACGTTGGTAATGTCTGGCTACCAGGTTTGTTGTCAATTGGTAAATAGCTCACTGTGTGCAAGGATGACCCATTTGCATCTGTGGTTAGGCCTTAATAGAATAAAAATATTAATATTTTCTATCATAATTCTGAGGTGTGTACCACAACTATTGATACCAGTAGCTTTTGGTGTTAAATTTAAATATGTTGGTGTTAAATTTAAATATGTTGCTACATTACATTCTTAAACATAATTTTCTTACTTTGTATCTTTTATTCAGTTTTATTGATAAAAATATACTTACTTAGGGTGCCTTGAACTGAGTAAGTTTGAAAACCACTGTCCTAAAGGACTAAATGAAACCCACTCCTTAAGTTGTTTTGTTTAATCTTTGTTTACTCTAGTTGCAGAACTCAATCATAACTACAATAAATAATGATGGTTTATATTTGCACAACTTAGAAAAAGTTATGCTTTATTGTGGTAATGTCAAGTGTTATTAGTAAAATGCAACAATTATAGATACAAGTGTCTGTTATGCTGTTATAGTAAACAACAGTTTGTTAGTTTGTTTTCACTTCGTCTAAATCACTAATACACAACAATGTAACTGTTGTCATTGTTTTAATAAAAATGTAGGAATGCCAGTAACAGACAGCACACACCAGCTGCTCCGATCCATACTACTACTACATGCAGCCACGGAAGTATGGGGTAACGTCAGGTCCAGAGACACCTCGAAGACAAGGTCAGGTAACATTATGATTTCACAAAGTATATAAGCACTGCACCATCAGAAGTAAGTGATTTCATTACATAAAAGCACAAAATNTCACATGGAATATGAAAATAGACAATTTAGGGAAAGTCAGGATCTGATTCATGATGCGTAAACTGAGAGAGAACACTCTGCATACTGTTAAGAGTAGTATTTATATCTGTGTCAAGGACAGATGAATATAGGAAGACTGATCACTTGTTCATAATTTCAGGAGGATCAAGGAAAACACAGCCCCTTCAAAAGACACATTATCAGAATGTATCTGGCATTTGATCACATTGACTTAAAAGAAGAATGAGAAAGAGTTGCCAAAAGAGTCGTAAGGAACATTTAACCGGAGCAGCAACGACATATGTGAGCATATAAAAATCAGGCATCTACTACATATTTGTGCAAATCTGAAGAATAGGCATTCTTATTGACATCATAATACCACCGGTATGTAATAGGAAGAATATAATGTAAATAAAACATAGCTCTTTGAACANAGAATGGTTTCCATCACAAACACTGTGGTTTATATCTATCTTTGTACAACATGCATGCAAGAACAGCATAGCCAAGACTTTAGCAAGTTGCAATTCAGTGACCTGTTTATTTATTTTGGCTCTGCAAATTTAGCTTGGACCAGGGCCTGTGATTCATGTGAGCTGTGGTTACTATTCACTAAATATAGTGCGTAGTTTTGCTAATTGTATAGATTGTATAGAGAAGCTTTTAATGTATTGTGCACAAAGTTTTGATTATGTTTTCTTTGCCCCCCCCCCCACATTCCCATTAAACTGTGATTATTATCCCCTAACCATGATGTGACTTCACAGGTATAAATCCCAGCTAGAGCTAGGGAATGATGGAACAGTATTCATAGGAGAAGATGTGGCATCAAGAGTTTCTTCTTCTGTAAAATTCTTCTGTAAAATTAAACATTGAATAGAAAAATAGACCAATTATTCAGTGCAGTGATTACTCTTTTCTAAACATTTGCACATGTTATTCTATGTAATAGTTGCAGGGATCCCATAATGGATCCCCGATGTATCAAGCCTTCCTGAACCTTACAGTCTGGATAGGGCGAAGTACACCTAGCTCCTCGATATGCACATGATTCTAGTAATCAGAAAATGTCTGCTTTCCAAAAATAGTGATTATTATTATTATTATTATTAATAATAATAATAATAATTTTCATAGTATTTACTTATAAGGCGCCCCAGAGTATCCACAGTGCTGCACAATAGGGAATACAATACAAATCAGGACATGGGGGTAGAGAGTAATAACATAGAAAGCAGAGTACAACAGTGCAAAATGGTGAACAAAATCAGTACAATAACAGTGCACAAATAAGTACAGATAGAAATGGAGACAGAACAGGCAAACCAGCATGGAACTAGCCATATAATGAAGGCTGAGATACTTTCAGGAGAAATAGAAGGTGGGAAAAGATGGGGCCAGGTAGATGACAGGAGGATGGAGGGCCCTACTCATGTCAGTTAGCATTCTAAGCGGGAGGGGGTGGATAGTAGAAGACATTGGGAGGAGGAGGGAGGGGGTAGAAAGATGGAGAAGGGGTAGGCCAAATGGAAAAAGTGAGTTTTGGGGGAGCTTTTGAAGGCTTGGAGGGTTAGATAGCCTAATAGGTTATGGTAGGTCATCGGGGCAGCTTGAGAGAAGTCCTGGATGCGTGAGTGAGAATGAGATGTAAGGTGTAATAAAATGTTTATAAATTGCTAGGGAATATATGTTTGTGTGTGGGGATGTATTGGTTCTTTCTACAGAAAACTGACTTCTTGGAAAATAGTAAAAAAAACGAGTAACTTTGTTCCTAAACATCTCATGTTTCTTTGAAATTTCCCATGGATATCCTCATGTTGCCTACCCTTGCCATATTCACACGCTCTGTCAAACAACAGTCACTGAGAATGGCAGAGCCCAGTCTACCTAACATATACAGTCCCACGATATGTATATACCTTCAGCAGTGTGTGTGTAAAATTAACACCCAGGCAGGAGGCTACAAAAGAAAAAACTCTTAAATGTTTGAATGGGAAGCAGATGCTCCATGATTGAGTGCAGATGGAAAGAAAGTGCATTGGTCTTTGAACATGGCTCTTACAGTCTAACAGGAAGCAAGACATCACGTTAACACTGACTCTTTATAAATGTCTAATAGTAGACACTGTTCTGATAACCACCTCTGACTTAGATCACAAGAGACCTTCAAGCCACTGAGGTGGCATAAAGGGGCTGAAACAGAGTTACACTTACACCTATTTAGGTGCAAGTGTAGACCTGAGCAAAACCATTTAGCAGTGTGAAGGGTGCATATGAATTTAATGCCATGAAAATACTTTGCTTTTAACAAAGAACTCACAAACTGCAAAGCTTTATGTTTAATTTTGAATTAAAGTTCAGCTATTCACCTCTCAACTCTAATTCTGTTTTCACAGTTTAAACTTGCCCCCCCCCCCCTCCCTTCAGTTCAATGTTTGGTTTTGCCCAGGTCTACAATTGCACATGTTTTGCCCTTACTCTGGATAAACCCATAGACTTTCACACTTTATGCCCTAGTTCACTGGTGGATTTACATATACACCTTAAGCACACTCATTTGCTTTACTCATCTAAAGAATTCATTATTAGATGTAACACAATACCTCACTTTTCAGGTTTAAACAACTTCATTGGTTAAATACATTTAATGCAATGAAACAGAACATAAGCTAAGTGTTATATATAATCTTACATATCTGTTACAATAGTTGTTACTTTTACCCATCCATAGTGTCTTGGTTAAAGTAGTAGTTCTTTTAGATTGTCCACTGGCCATATTATAGATTATCTGTTGTTTGTTAAAGAATCATGGAGAAAATATGGTTGGTTAAAGAGGTTAGTAAAGGGAAAATAAAAAGGATATATTCTTTTATTTATGTCATTATGACCAATATATTGTGCATATTACTCATATGGAATGGCATCACAGTGACTGGACCACAATGACATTTTCTAGCAGATTGGTTGTAGTTATATGTTTTTAAGGCGTTCATAAAGCTCTTAAAGCTTGTTTTACGTGCTAGTAAATACTTTATTTTTCCAAATATTAATAAATATATTTCCAAATGTATTGAACGTTAGTAGAGTGCTGATAGAATTTATTTCAGCTGCTGATAAAGATGCAGTTGTTGATTCCCCAGAACACTTTGTATCTGGAATGTATTATGATCTTTGACTGTTATTGGGAATTTACATAGATAATACATGATAAATCCATGCACAGTTTATTATAACCAGGCCTAGATAATTTTTATGCCTAATAGATGAGGCATGTCTATATGACCTTATTTCATTACCTTATTTCTGAATGTACTTACTTTAGGTTACCTTAAAAAGAGGAGAAATGATAAATGGCATCACTCTGGAGCCATGTAATTCATCACAATATATTAGGATAGAGGATTACACCAATTTGCTGCGCACACAACAAGACAATTTCAATGAATCTCTTATGATGTTCATCATACCAGAGGTGCCCATCAATTACAGGCGACCATGTTAAGCCAACTATACATTACATAATGAAAAATAGATCTAAAGACAGCAAAATAGAAAAAAACTTTTTTCCATGTAAAAAAGTGAAATCCAAATAATAGGCCTTAAATATACTATTTGAATTCTGCTAGAGATTTATCCACTCTCCGGAGACTTACAATTAGACCTGGGCCTAAAACGACAGGCATCACTGTTGATATGTAATTGCTGCGTCAAAAACGCACATTAGGAAATATATATAATATAGCTTTTGACAAAAAATAATTCAGAGATTCATCTTACTGTAATCCTACTTTAACCATACTGTGCTGTATCTTATTTGCAGATACCACAAATATGATTCTGTGATCCAGGATACTATACAAAGTTCTTTCATATAATGTGCCCCTGCTGCTATAGGTGTAAGAATGAGAGTTATGAATTTGAGATTTTGTTTCAGAAATGAAACTACTACAAAGTTATTACAGATGAAATTATATAATACTGAACAGATGCTTTTCTTCTTCCTTTCTGAGTTATTTTTCTAAAACAATACTGAATTTCTTTCTTAAGCAGAACCGTTTTGACTAAATTTCTCATGGACAGAAGGTGATAAAGGCCCCCATTTACAATGAAAACTTGCGATTTTTTTGTCTGTTTTCCAGTAACTAATAAAAAGTGAAACCCCTTTGCTTCCCTGCTGCAGGTGGAGCACAGTTATCTAGCTAAAGGTGGCCACCCACGAGAATTATATAGTTCCCATGGTGGCCATAGGAAAGATTGGTGACCTGTAAACAAATAGACATAAATTAAATAATAATATACTCACATTTCAGGTGTCTTCGCTGGGCACCACTGGAACGGTGCTCCGACGGCTACGTGTACGGAGAGGACCTTGATGGCGTCATGCATATAGAACGTTCTCTCCATACCCGATGAAGGCGTCGGAGTGCCGGAGAAAGCAGCTGGGCACCATTCCAGTGCCCAGCGAAGACACCTGAGATGTGAGTATATTTTTATTTCATTTATTTCTATTTTTTACAGGTAAACAAAAGATAATCGTTGATCAATCGCAAAATCTGAATAATCAGCAATATCTTTTGTTTACATTTTCCGGCGTTTTGATTTTGTTTTTTTGCAAGGCTATGCACAACAGGATTTTTACCCAAAACCCACAATAATAGTCGGTTTTGGCAAAAATGGGCCCATGGATAGTGTCACACCATGTAATTCAGATTCCTTTAGAGAAAAGAGAGAGGCTAAATACAAAGAAAACTGTGGTTTTCTTTGTATAGAGTTTCCATCTGCTTTCTTAATAGATCTCTTAATTAGTAAGTAGCAAATAAGTCATTTATGTAAATACAGTGAGGACATACAATGGTAATGGTAGGGGTCCTAGGGCACTCACCACAAAGTAGTGACATGGTATATCTGAAGGAATTCCTTAAAATACACACATAAAAGCACACAAAGTTGTGGTCCTATATAATGCTTTTAAGGAATTTAATGTACATTATTTATATGCCAAGCTAATCTCTGTGACATTATTTTGGATATGATTGTTATGATGACGTGTTAAATAAAAAAAAAAAAATCTGTTATATATATTTTATGGTATAAAGTATTAGGTAAGGTCTTCTTTGTGCCGTTCTTACGTATTTATCACTTTTGGCTGTCTGCTGCCCCTTCTATAAATGTTGCTAGGTTTTCCCACACGCCAGCTTTATATTTATTTGAAAAAGTACTGAGCATGATGCCGTTTTACCACAGAGAGGAAAAATAATCTCTCTGCTTTTGCTCAAATGGGTTTTCTGGGTTTATTAAGGAGCTGTCAACCTACAGATAAAGCAGGATGGATGGATTTTGCAGGATGTTATATAAAGTTATATTGCCCTTCACAGGAGGTTTTAATCAGCCATTAACCAAAGGAAGTAACCTGGTATACAAGACGAGCCATATGTATCAGGTAAAGGAAGTACTCCCTTCTATAGTGAATCTGGCACAGGACCCTTTGTCTGAATCCCACGATCCTGTCTGCTACCAGAAGGCCAGCTTATCTGCAGCACAAAATAAATAGTCTTTTAACACAGCTGATCCTCTGCTGCCTCTGGTTTCTGTCTTCTTTCCATTTACCTTTTGTGGGGCCAGTGTATTATGATTAGTAAGATGTTTTGTAAATTAAAAGTAATAAAAAATGAATTATTAAAGTTCTTCAACAACAACATTGTGTAAGAAAGAAAATGATGCACGAACTGACGGTGTGAAATAACAACCAGTGTCCCATTTCACTTATTAATAATTGCTTTTGTTTTAGTCCAGGTAAAATGTAATAATTCCCTTACTAGTTTGATGTGAACTGTGTCAGGATGGGAATAAGGGTTGAGCATGAACTTGGTTTAGAGAGTGAATTTGGGAACATCTCTAAATATAAAGAATGGCTGAACGTGTTCTTTTGGAACCAGAATTTAAAATAATGAACCTTGTTTTTTTTTTCATTTTTTCATCAACACAGAAAGAAACAATCATTTATCAGTTCTTGCAATGCCACAGCTGAGAAGATGTAAACTACAAGTACTGGAGAAGGGAATAACAGGGGAGGGGGAACAAAATCACAAATCAGAGGGAAGGAGAACATTTCTAGGCATTTTTGGTTGTTCACTCTTCATTACATAGAACACATTTCAGAGAGAGTGACACGTCTATATGTACAAAACCTCTCAGAATATGAAGGGAAGCCATTCCCCTGGTGCCAATTTAAATACCAAACAGTATTGTCAAGGAAACATTAGAAACAAATCGGTCAATATAAGCTCTATATAAGCTCTCCATCTTTTTTTTAAACCTCTCCTTGTTCAATAAACAGGGTAGATCTTCGAACAAAATACAGTGTTTCTAAAAGTATACTTATATCAGTTCCCAGGAAGGTGAAGATGGGGAGGTCCAGTTCTTCACAATTATCTTTTTGGCTATTGTAACAATTACTGTTACTATAGGAGCCAACAATGGACCAGAAGAGCAAAGGGGCCAAAAGCTCGATAGAGCAAAAGGAACTCTGGTAACATTTAAATAAAACATATGAATGATAAATTGCACTATTTTGTTCCAGGACATAATACATTTCTGACACTGCCACATATAGTGAAAAAAAGCCAGCATCCAGCATGCTTACATTTAAGACAAGACTTTGACTCCACTGGGACCATATACTTCAGCTCATTTGATACACCCTTTTAACAGTTTTAAAATGGGTTTCCTGTAATTGAGCCCACAATTTATTAGGGTTCACCACTAGAAGGTCTGTTTACAAAAAACAGGTATAGTAGGTATTAGTATACAAGAAATTAAGAAGTTTCATAAGGTCGTCGGTGAAAGGAGGAAGAGGGATTAGGCCCTTCACCAAGCTGACAACATGCCAAACCTGCCGGTACATGAAAAACTAGGCATTAGGTAAGTCATATTTTTATCCTAGTGTTTGAAATGTAAGGATATTCCCCCTAGATCTAAAACATCTATAATTGAGGGTATCCCCTTACTCTTACATTGCAGTTATAGTACATTATCCATGCTGGGCTGAAATAGCCTTAATTGCTAGGATTGTGACCGATAATAGAATTCATTTTCCACCAAGTAAAATATGTATCCCTAATTAAAATGTTATCCATACAATTGGATGGCAAGGATTTAATAGGGACTGAGACTGCTGGAGTAAAAGATGATAGGTCAGGAACACCCAGGCCACCTCCACCACGCGGCTATTATAATTTCTGCCAGGACACCTAGATTTAGATGTATATAGATATAGTATATATAGTACATCTATATACATCTGGACAATAATAATTTGCAGAGAGGAGAGAGACTGATGGGAATCATTAGAATTTGATAGGACAGTTTGGGGAAGATGATATTTTTTGAGATTGCTACCCTTCCCAAGAAAAAGAAGTAGAAATGTTTCCAATTATCTATCGGCTCTACTAATTACTAAGCCAAAGTTTAACCAATATAATTCTGGCGTTCCCCCATGCCATAGAACACAGTTAAACCACATAAGGCAATCGCCAATGACTCCAAGGCAAGGACAATAAGTAGTGGGGATAGCAGGAACCCCTGTGCTGTTTTGCAAAGTAACTGAAAAAAGCCCCCTTCCCCTGGAAACCCATACTTCATTAGGAATTCAAGCAAATGATCCTAGGTGACAAAATCGAAAGCCATTTCAGTGTCTAGCGATAATAAGAGATTAAGTTCTGGGTTCCCAGAGGGCCCACCAAGCCATGTATAATCAACAGAACTTTTCTTATATTAGTGTCGGCCCAAAAAGAATTTGGTTTGGGCTCAGCCAGAATTTTGGTATAAAGCTTATAATCTAAATTTAGTGGGCATATTGGTTTTCTGGAAAGTTTTCAAATACTTTTTGTCTTGTGATGATGCCAGTCTACCTGAGCATAATATCCACAGGTGGGTTTCAGATTTTGATGGGAAATAAAGTCTGTTCTTCCATCTGGACCCTTCTTTTCAGATAACATAAGACAATGTGTGTATTGTCAAATCTGCATGTAACATCTACGCCTTTTAGAAAAGACAAACTGTGGAAAGTGGCATGGTGTGACTGATGCATTGCATTATGTCGTGTCTATATACTTCTTAAGCATCTCACCATATGGTTATCTGACACAGACTAGGGAACTGTGATGTAAGAGGGCTTTGATAAACTGACATTAAATAAAATACTGTATATTTTAGTGGCAGATTGCCAAGTTTCTAATCTTAAAGCATTAGCTCTTAAATCTTACTCTAGGACATAACTTTTTTGTGACTGTTCATTTATAAAAACTTTGTCTGTGTTTGATATTTTTGTAGTGTCCATCAACTAAGTTCTATTATTCAAAGCTAAGTGCAGTCCTGTAAAAAAGCACGTCTGATTGTTCACTCAGAGTGTGAGAACCTCCAGTTCTCTCTGAAATATGGATTATTACAACTGCTATAACATCTACTTGATTTATCCGATCTTTTACCAAATGCTTATTGCTAATTTATGGTTAATATATGTTTATAAAAATGTTTGTAAAAAGTTATGGGAAACACATGTGAACGTTATTTTTTAAAGGGTGCATGTTATATGAAAATTAACGGAAAATCTTACATTCCTTATTTTTCCAGAATATACTATATACCTAGACCAATGAAAGCTACCAAAGTTACTAGGTAGGTTACTATACTATTTGGAAAATAGATAATATAAAATTGCTGGCTTTTTTAGGATAATTAAGTCCTAACATTATGAGATTTTTATTGTAATATTTTTCTTTGTATACAGTATACACCATATATGGTATTATTATAACATTGTAGAAATTGTGTTATATTTCCATGCATCGAGGCCTGTGGACATGGCTGGACTAATAATGTGTTTGATGGAGCTACAGCTCAAGGCCAAGCTCTTACAGCTATCCATACCCTAGCAAATTAAATACCAGATTAACGCTGTGAGTATGGAAATCTGGAGATCTTGTTTTACACTGTGTAAAATCGGATATGGAAAGCTGTGGGGGAAGGACAAAACCACTGTCATCAGGAAAACCATTGCCATGAAGTTGTGCCTTTGGTCTGTAACAATGTTTAATAGATGGTACATTTCAAATTAACATCCACATGAATGCCAGAACCCAACACTGCTTCTGCTCTATTGTCTTCTTCACATAGTACATCCTGGTTCCATCTTGAACGTAGGTAAACACCACACACTAGGCTGTGGTGCAGAAGCTTGTGCTACTAATATTGACTGCACGCAGTATACAGTGCACTGTGACTAATATATGATTATGTAGTAATATGGGATGCACTGAACATGTTTAGAACTACAGAAGATAGGCTAGCTTTCGTACATTCTATGCATCAATAGCCTTGGGTGCCATGTAACCGATTTAATGATTGTACCTCTTTTGGCAGGTACTATTCACTAAATACTGGGATTTCTGATTCAGATTTCTAGCCTTGTCACTCAACATTAACTTGATTTGTTTACATGCTGACAAATATATCCTACCCCTTAGTGTCATCCCAGTGTACTATATACTGGGTATCAAAGCCCGCTTAGAGATCCCTATGGGCACAGCCATCATGGTCATAATCCACCGAATCTATCTACCCTCTTCCTCCTCATCCCAATGTCTTCTGTACTGTGCACCCCTCCCAATTAACATGTTAATTCACATGAGTAGAGCCCTTCATCTTCCTGTTATCAGTCCCATCTCTTCCCCCCATTTATTTCTCCTGAAACTATGACCGCCTTTCATCAGCCTCTTTGTTTTCGTCTTTCATTTTCATTGTTTTCTACTTTTTTATCTGTATATATTTTTTCACTGTTCTTGTACTCCATTTTGTTCTCCTTTTCACACGATACTATGCTGTACTCTACTTACTAAGTAACTTTGTACTCTCAATGTTCTGTACAGTATTCCCTTTTGTACAGTAATGCGGTTACTGTGTGGCGCCTTATAAATATTAATAATAATAATAATAATAATAATAATATTCCACTCTTTACAGTCACAAGCTGAATATTCTTTTGCAAATGTTGGCATAATTATCATTAAAATCTCTGATATAGATGTAGGTTCTGCGCTTACCTTAAGATTATTTAATACAGCTGCTGGGACTATGTTCAGTGTTGTGAATTATTGTATAAGTACAGAAGTATATATCATCTATAAGTTTACTTTGATTGCTAATTCTATACAGATTACTTCCTGGATTTAACTGTGTATGTAATATTAATTGCCTATTTATAACATTTTATTTAGGTATGAAACACATGTCTACCATTAGAAGAAAATGTATCAACATTATTGCTCATATCTAGTTAGCCATGTTTCTTCACCTTAGGGCTGTACTTGTGATTCTATATTTCCATTGTGCCAATGAATGACTATTCTTTTTATTATTCTTCCCCATCTTTTGTACTAATTAATTATTTCGTGTTATGGACATTATTCGGGTCACACCGCACACATGACAAATATTGCTATTCTATGTCTGACTTTCGTTTACATACTTCAAGAACTTGTAGACTTCCTCTGTCTGAGAGAGGATTCCATATTAGAGAAACTCTACTTGTCTTGATTTAGGTATGAGAATACACTAGGGCTGTCCTCACTATGGATAACACTGCAGAGTAAATACCCTTGTAAGATGTTCTCAAAACAAAGGATTTATCAACTGCACAGCTGAAGAGGTCTGAAGTGACTCCTTGGCTGGAAGCTGTTAGATGTTCATCTATCCCACAGTCTCAGGATAATAGTGTCTTTCTTGTTCTTCCAAACATTCCTAAAACCACCATTTATTATTTCTACCTGTCTAATGGACCAAAACATACCGTGTTACATTTACACAACAGCAGTAACTTTTGTTATTTTCCAATATTCCATGGCTTGTAATACAATTGTTTATTACCCAATTTATTCTAGGCAATATATCAAGGCCGTGTATTTTATTAGAAGCTAACAAAGCAGAGGGTTTTGCCAGAGCAGTCTGATGCTTGAGAGACCTGCTGCAGATAGGTTGGGCGTCAGGCTTTCCTGATACTCTATAGGGATTTCCAGCGGTCACAGGTTTGATAGGTGATTTATAACATAGTGAGAGGAGACATTTAACTCATGTCAACCTGTTCTCTTATCACCCAGGTCTTTTGAAGGATAGTTTCACAGCTAATGATTCCCAGCTGCTTGGACCACTATCCCACTGTTCACTTGAAAACAATCCATCTCCCAGACAAGCTCATTTAATATTCCTCCTCATCCGCTGAAAAAAACGATGATAACATGTTCGACTACTTAAGATTTCTAGCAGGCTGTGAAGCTGTGTTTGGTCTATTTGTTTATGTTTCACTGAGTAAAAGTCATTGACACTTGGGGTAAATCGCCCTTTTTTGTTATAGACATTTCTAAAATGCTCCTTTCCATTTTCTTTGGTAATTTATGTTTTTGTTAAACAAAAATTAAACTTTAGCTCTAACAAAATAAGTAAAAAATGTTCATTTATTTTTTTCATTTCTTGTAACAGCAAACAGCATATTGCCCTCCAAGCAGCCAGGCATACCTTACTGAAATAACGAGACAGACACCAATATCTAGGTTTAAAAGGGAAGATGGTATTTAATAATTATTGGGCCAGATTAGAATTGAGAAGATTAACCTATGGCGTAAGTAAAGTGAATGCAACTAGCAGACGGAGGGTTCCGCAGTAACATCTTGACCAAACCCTCGACCCACCGGAACTAGACCATCCAAGCACGTGGAAGATTGCNTTCTATAGGACCCAACCGCTAGGGTGTGAAGTCTCCACAACAAGGGTTGTGCTGCTGTCAGACTGCCTCAACAGCTACCATGCTCTGTCTGAAAAGAAAGACGTTAGAACAATAAAACAATCCTTAACACTATAAAGTGAGGGAAGAGGGTGAATCCTCACTCCCATCCCCAGCTTTACGTATAAGCTGCTTAAACCCTCCCCAGCCTGAATCCCACCCCTACTAACTTACTAACACCCCTACTAACTTACCATAAGAATCCTTACCATCAATAACTTGAATTAACTAAACCCCTGCCTGACTGAGACGCCTGTCTGCTGTTTATGGCCCTGTGGCCCTATGGGGTCCTTGTTTCTTTTTCTGTTAGATTTCACAGAAAAAAAACTCCATATAAAGGCTTAATTTTTGAGAGACTCAATAGAGTATATAGTATAGAATATAGAAGTCACTATTACTCTTTTTTCAAAACCAAACCATTGTCACTATTTACATGACTTTTAAAAAATGACCCAAAAATGATTCATACACTACAGTGATACAGTGTCCGGTGTAAGTTGGCTGTAATAGTAAGAAGTAGCTAATTTTCCCATAGACAATTATCTGCTTTTTAAAACATACCAAAGGTTTAAAAACAATCAAATAAAATATTATTAAATTTAATTGTGTTTTTTATTTTTTTTAATGGTATTATTAGCATACTACTTATATCAGCCTTTTTGTGCACTGTGCGCTGCTGCACATGCAACGCAGAGGCTCCGAAGCCTCTGCGCTTGCATTTGTCAATGCAGGTCAATGCAGTGTGTCAGAGCTGCATGTTTCTGAAGAAACATACAATTGTGAATCTGACGGACCTGGCGACCGTTCGTTGCGGCCACCAAAAACTTTGCATCAGGTCCACCAAGTCAAGTTTGCTCTGAGGCATATCAAATAACCAAACACCAGTATTTAAGCAAGCGTTACGCAAGCCCTTAAACAGCGCCTGATGTCACACAGACGATCATATCTGGCCTCATTTTGAATTGAACAGTTTGTGCAAATTCTATACATTTTGTAAGTCAGGGCAGCACGGATGCCCCATAGTGCTAAGGTTGTAAATGTGATTTCCCGGACAGGATCTTATCTGTGTGGTGTTCTCCCACATCCCAATAAACATGCTGGTAGGCTAATCGGCAGCTTACTAAAATTGTCTCTTGTCTATGTGTAATTGCACGTATGTATCAATCTCCTTAGAATGGAAGTGTGCGGGCAAGGCCCCCTTCCCCACCAATTATGTCTAATACAAATTGAAAAGCACTACGATGGCGCTATATAGCACCAATATGATGGCGCTATATAAAACCTGGTAATAAAGGAATAAATAAAAAATACATGTTGTTTGTTTGTGATATATTAGATAGATTAGGTATCTGGAGATATAAAAAGTGGCATATATTAGGGTTTTGGAAATGGTAGCAGCTTCTTGTTCTGGCAGGGCAGTTGTGACAGGCTGCAGATTTGTGGCACTGTGTGTGACTCATTCACATGCAGAACACTCCATTTTTACCCATCTATGGGCCGGAAACACAGACCCCTGGACTCAATGTGCAATGTGCTGCGGGCAGCGTTTTTTTTTACCTTTTAGGTTCTTTGTGTACGTGACCCATTGTTCCCGGTGGGCTTTTTATTTGCAGGAAACTCATCTCCCTTGGCAGTCACTACTATAGAAGTCTTCTGCTGATCTCACTCTCTCTTTCCTCTTCATTAAAAATAGTGTTTCCAGGTAATTGAGTGTTAAACATAGTACTAAAAAATCTATTTGCTGCGCTGAAAAACAAGAGTTCTGCAATATGCAAGATTATCTTAGCATAGTAAAAAGAATTATTTTATCAGTTTCGCTGGGATCTGTGAATAACCTATATAGCAAAGCATTGCGAAAGCGAATAAGTATAAGGAATATGTTATATGCGTTTATTAAACTAAAGCTCCTTTATTGCCCCTGACCAGTTCATTGAGTTCATTCCTTAATGAACTGGTAACACAGTTTCTCCCTAGTGTTACTCGCTGTTGTTTTTCAGTGTCCTAGATTCGTTTATATTTAAAATGAATTTATCTTTTCCAAATAAACACACATTTGGGTGGTCTTTGTAATCTCTGCAAAACAAAATAACAGTTTGGATATCCAAGCATAAGACAATAATCTTTAATAGCATCATACATTATGTGTAGTGTATATAAAATAAAAACATACTATGGAGGTCCCACTGGGTTATATACACCTTAAATGTACAGGTTTCGTTGTATTGAGATATGCACCATCTTTTTTATTAGTTTGTTCAGTGATAAACCGGAATCTGCTCCTAGATTGAGATAATGGGGATTACCTGGAATAACTCATCAGATTATTTTGCCTCTAAATAATCAGATTATGTTGCCAACTCTCTCAGAATTACCAAGAGGCGCACAAATTTTGTGCAGTTCTCCCAGTATCCTGGGAGAGTCAACAAATCTCCAGGGATATCATGTAAATCACTGCCTCAGCCCCGATCGTTACTATGATAGGTGGAGCTTGATGACATCAAGTCCAGCCTATATAATGCAAAATATATGCTTTTTCTATTCAGGTGCAGGGTTTTGGGTGCAATTTACACCCAAAGACAGATCTTTGATGTCTTCAAGGAGGGAGAAACCAAAAGTCAGCAACCCTGTTATAAACTATATACCCATTGTAGTCTGTAATATGTATTCGTAATGTGGCCATCCATGGGCCGATTTTTAGCCAAAACACATGATTGTCGTGGGTTTTGGGAGAAAATCTTGCAGTGGATGGCCACATTATAAAAAAAACAGTGACAAAACGACAAAAAATGCAAACAAAAGATATGTTGATCAATCGATTGCCAACGATTATCTTTTATATACTTAAAAAAAAACCTATTAAAAAATAGAAATAAATTAACTAAAAATATTCTTACATTTCATGTATCTTCGCTGGGCACCAGAGCGATGCCCATCTGCTTCTTCCGATGCTCCAGCGCATCCATTGCAGCTGGAGAGGACGTTGTATATGCGTAATGCATATACAACGTCTTTTCCGTACATGAAGGAGATTCCGGAGCATCGGAAGAAGGAGCTGGGCACCGCTCCGATATCCAGCGAAGACACCTAGCATGTTTTTATTTATTTTATTTATTTTTTACAGGTTGCCACAATTTTCTATGGCCACCATGAGAATGATATTGTTCTGGTGGATGGCCAGCTTAAGGCGGGTACTTATTTTGTAGGTTGGATTGCCCTGTGCTGACCAGACTGATGTAGGGACTCAATATCAATAACAATATCCATATAGGCTGTCCACACCCGCTTTATAGTGATAGAAGATAAGACAGTGACAGAAGCACAAAATACAGGAAAGTGCAAACTTTAGGAGAAAACTATTTCAATTACTCCCACAATGAAAGATCCAGTCAAAAATAGACAAAAAAAGCACCTCTCCTCTGACTTTTGATGTGTCGTATCCCTGTTTTTCCCAAGGGAAAAAGTACATTCATGAACTTATTACTAATGTTTCCTGTCGCTGACAGTGGAGCCAGTAGATGTTTTAGTTGAGAGGGGAGAGAAATACAGGGTCACGTCTAAAGCCTGCAGGCTGTCTTCAATCTTAGATTCACTTTTCTAGCAGGCGAGTTTCCATCTTCACACCGAGCAGGGCTTAAATAAAACATGATTTAACCTCAGCCAAACTTCCTTCCAATGTTTATCTTTGGCTAGGGGCTAATGCTTTGTACAGGCAAATCTCATCACCGTACACCAGTGACAATGGCTTGTAACAAGTTTTCTTCAGTCGTCAGGAGGGATCTATCAGTCTCACTTGAGCATAAGAAGCCCATGATTGTTACTAAGCTCTTTCACCATTAGTAATTGCTTCTATGAACACCCAGCACTTGGCCTCTTTGTAACATATAATGGATGTTTATATGCATTGTAGACATTTCCTATTCTATAGTCTGCTAAACTGTTACAGAAATTAGCTAGGACCCATTTCCAGTGCCACCAGTCAGAACATGCATGCTTTTCTCAAGGAGTCTATTCCAGCCTGTAACTGTATGCCTTTTATGATCATAATTTGGTTATATGGTGTCTGTAATAGCCCATGGCAGTGATATCTTTTATTGCTTTCATTAACAGGTTCTGGAAGGCAGCAATATTGTCAGTAANCCTCCTCTGTGAACTTTTTATACATCATCTATTTCTTTGTTATATTTTCCTGTCAATGTATTCAGCCCGGTATCAAATTGTATTAGTCTTTTCATTTGTAACTAAAGCATACTGCACTGGAATACATGCTTTTGCATGACATACATTCAGCACTCAGCAGTGATTGAATGTGTAGTGTGATCCCTATATAGCAAGGGAAGTCTGAGCTATTGTGAGACCACCAGATCAGGGGAAAAGGGATATGAGGAGTCTGGCTCCATAGCTGAGACCCCCTACTGCGGCAATGGGCTAAGGAAATGTCTGGGTTGATGTTTTATTCCTCTGGGATATCTGGAATATTTTGCAATACTCAAGTTCTCCCTAGTGCCCTGTACGTCAGCACAAAACCGAGTTATGTAATAGAAGACTCTCATGCTGAAGTGACACAACAATAATCTATCATATGCGTCTAACATGACAGACTCTGTATACCACAGAATAAACAACAGAAGTATACACAAAATGGACAGTTTGGGCCACTGTTAAGCATCAGAGTTACTGACCAGATGTTGCTCCATAAATTGTATCAAATTTATAGTGTTTACAATGTTTTAACTGAACGCTCTACATTGTAGCATGACAGCTAATTGTTTATTTTATGTAAATATCAGCCTCAGTAGTGTAAAAAAAAAGTCTGAAATAATAAAATAAAAGTGTGGGGTCCCCTGCACATAAAGCTAGTGCCAGTAGTGGACAATTAGGGGGGCAATGGGTACAGGTTTCGCAGCTGCCAGCCCTAGACTAGTAAAGTGCTTGTTATAAAATAGTCTAGCTTTACCCCCCATGGGAACCAACCCTGGTGCCAACTGGCCAGCAGCTGCCAGGCATCCTGGTGTTCCCAATCTACCTTAGCCCCAGCTCTGCACATTCTATATAACTACTAGCCCAGACTGGTACAAACTAGTGCTGGCAGATTACAAATTTGAGTAGGCCTTACCTTTTCCTATATTATTATGTTATATTATTAAATTTGTCCGCACTAGTTCAGAGTGTCAAAATCACAAGAAATAATTATACAATATGTAAGAGTAATAATTAAATTGTCCTGAAAATAACAATAGGTCATTACATGGCTTCTAAAATTGGGAAAAAGTGTACCCAGTTTTAGAAGTAAGAGCTATGAGAGCTATGGCACATATGCCCAGTTAAACTTACATATGTAGAATCCTGAATTATGGTTAGTTAAATGTCTTCATACAAGATATGTTTTTCTCTAAGCTTATTTGTTTTAGAAGTGATTTTCCCTGCATTCTGAATACAGAACGCATTAGATTTATATGGTTTGTTGGTATGTATTTTTTTTTTATTAATGTTTATGCCAAGTTCTGATATAAATAGCTGAGTTTCCCAGATTATTTATAACCACATATCACTTTTCCAAGAATGAAATCTATTGTTTTAAATGGAATGGTAATATATTTTTATTACCGCTCTCAAGCTGCGTCTCACGGTGATGCTGAGCTTTTCTTCCTATTGGGATTGCAATGCTGACCAGTGTAGGTACAGGTGATTCTTCTTATTACTGATAAATAAAATAAGTCCTCCCTACCCATCAGACACACACTACAGAAAATGTATCCACATGGTTTCCTGTTAATTGCGTAGTCCGAGATCCAACCAGTACCTGTGAAGTACTAAGGGTCCTTATTATCACCTAAGTGTTAGGGCTATGAATAAGCAACGGCAACATGTTTACAAATGGTTGTCAACACCTTTATATTAACAGCAAGCTCTGCATCTAATAAAGACTTCCTATGTCAAGTAGCATTTAATGCTTTCATTACCTGAACTGCTTCTATGCATATATATGCTTTTAGACAGTAGAGTAGTCAGTGTAAATTCATTGATCTGTAGGTTTGGTTAGGCATTGTACTTTTAGCAATACCTTGTGTCCAATTTATGATTATTTGTATTTTTCATTGCTGATGATTTGATGTGAATGGAAATTTGATTCTGTTGATAATTCTGGCCTGGACACATCATTGTATAAACACAAGGATATTGCATTTGCCTCGCCTTACTTTGCACTTGTCATTTTATTGTTTCCTGTTTGTCTTAATCAATTTGGACCAGATAGTGGATAACTATGTGTTTTCCGCAGTCTGGGTTTGGAAGAATGTCAGTCACGCACATATATATGCAACACAGTTTGCATAACATCAAGAGGGGCAGGTGTGTATGGGAAGTACGCCAGTGGATGGGAGAAGGTATGTACAGTAACGGCTTGGATAAGCCCTTAGGTACACCCGCACTGCAAGCTTTTAAGAAAAAGCTTTGCGGAAAATTAAGGTGGGGCCTTGCGGCAAAGCCCCCTCCCTATGCGGGAAGTGGTCTCCACCCCATAAGGTGGGAAATAGGAATATGCTCTCAGACAAATGCTAATTCAGCGTTTGGGCCAGCAAACGCTGGACTTACAGGAGTCATATAAATATAAATCAATTATTTGATTATTGTGGAATAATTATACATCAGTGTAGTATATGACCGCTGAATAAAATACTCTCATTCTAACCTAAACACGCCATGATTGTTCAGGGTTTCTTACGTTCCTTCAGTTTTGCTGGTGCAAGGACTTGGCTGTGGCACAATGAAAAGTAAGAAATATTGTGTCTTGTTGCTGGGAATTACATGATGCCAAGCTAACCAATTGTTCTCAATTATTTGCTGGCATTTCTTATATAGCAAAAAAGCCACAAATATGGAGGTAGTTAAGTGAACAATAAAACACCAATTCATTGTATGTTTCATTGTTCTTGGCAGGATCCAGGATATAAACATATGCACAGGGCATTCAGGCATTCTCTTGCCTTTTACCCAACGGTCTCCTTATCTAACAGGCCAATCTTTACAGATGAGGATTGCTGCGAGTGTCCATTTTCCTGTATAAACAACAAGGCAGGCCTGCATAAATCTTAAACAGAATGAGGAGTCAGCATAGATCTAGCTTATAATACAGGGGCTGACCCTGCTTTCTCCTTCATCTGCAATTTGTGCATTAGAAACTTGGGATAAACTTTGTAGCTAACTACTAATTACTAATAACTAATTGTAATGAACCCTGCAACATCTACAGAATGTCAGTTTAATATATAAAAAACATTTTATACCTGCCCTTCAATTTCTTTCCCATTTTAAGATACTAAAATATCCATCTGTCTGTTCGTCATCTATCTGTCTATCTATTAATATTCTATGCCTATAAGTCACCTGTGTTCATAGACATAGAATAAACAAAAATAATAATAATTATTATTATTAATAATAGAAATAAATAATGTAATTTTTTTTTATATAATATATTTATTTAAGAGGACTTAAGAGTTTCAAGGGACCAGCTTTGCTGGGACTTAGTTTGACAACACCTAGAGAGCTGCAGTTGGTTACCTCTGCATTAGATGACTGCTTTAACCCAATATACCACCCGTCTATGTAGAACTACAAGTCCCAGCATGCTTAAACTGCATAGACATAGCTGGTGGATACCTGGCAAAGCATGCTGGGACTTGAAATTTGACAACACCTAGAGAGCCACAGGTTGTCTACACCTAGCCTAACATATGGAACTAAGTTTAATACGCTATAAGATCTGACCATTGGGGCAACCTAAAGTAAGCAAGATGGGGAGAAAGGGGAGGCAGTAAAGACCTATGTGTCTATCAGCATTGCATACAGCTTTAACCAACTGACATGCAGACCCTAATGCGTAAAGAGTATGGATCTGGTCCATCATTAGATTGTATACAGTAGGAAATAGTAATATATATAATTAATACATAATAATACATTAATATGTTTGTAAAAAATAACATACATCAGCACTAGTAATATACTAATAGTATAAAACTACATGCAAAATATAGATGCAGTATAGAAAATAAAGTTATGTATATTATGGATAGTTGGATCAGGTACATTAGGGAACCTAGAATATAAACAAATAATTGTAATTAAAAGAAACAAACAAACAAACAAACTAAATAGTCAAAGCAAGGTGTAACCATTAACTGGTTTATCCCACAGGAAATGGTAATTTAGGTTACAAGCAAAATGTAAATTGATAGTATAATAGATCTGGTTCAGAAATCTGTTATGGTGTACTGAAAGGAAGGTCTCTCTTTCTAAACCGGACCTAGACCCCTACATGCACACATAACAGAATTCCATTATGGATTTGGATTCTACAGAATCAGACTTCTATAATGGAAGAATTTCCATTGATAGTTTGAAATGTGTAAATCAGGTGCACACAGTGGAAGTTATGGTAATTTTACAGTAAAAATGTGGCTTAACCGTTACATACAATCCAGATTTCCACACTGTTCCCATTTTACATCTAGAGGGTGCAAACATATTAAGGTCGGTTTCCTTAGGGCCTCAGAGTAGAAATTTTTAATCCAGAGGTAGCAGAGTTCTGCTCCAGTTCATTATGTGGACTGATATACAGTACTTCAATTAGGGAACTTCAAACCAGAGCTGCACATCTACCTGTAAAATAGGTGGATATGCAGAAAAATAGTGGATTTTAACAAACTTTTAACAAGCTTAACAAGTGGGTGCATGGATGCCCGCCCATCTGCTTGCACTTGCTACTGCAGGAGAGCATATTTAAATGAGAAAAAATTATTATTAATAAAAAAATAGCTGGAGCCGAAACTGCAGAGTCTGTGGCTATAAAAGCGCCACCTCTGAACTTGGCTATGGTTCCGACAAGCAGGGAAAGGGGATGTCACCTGAACTGTGCACTTCTGGACTAACCACAGTCTGGATCAGGCCCGACATGCTCCAGATTCCAAAGGGACATGTTGTAAACGTGAAGTTTCAGCAGAAGGTGTGTAATAGATATGCTTTTCATTAAGCTTGTTGTGTCCCAATTAATTGGAAAATAAATCACAGCACAGAGGTGTCTGAGCTATATATATATTATAAAAAACTACAACTATGACTACACACAAAATTAAGGCTGTCCAGCATAGTCATCACCTCATAAAAGAAGAAAACATAATTAAGCCAAAAACACCATAAAAGATAAATTTTTTATATTCGCACAAATAAAAAATAATAATAAAATGGCAATGGAAAATAAATGCATATAGAAATGTAATTAAATAAATAAGCACAAATAAAAGCAAAGCACTCGTACCCCTAAGAGTGGTTAGTGATGCAGAAATGGCAAGCTTGCCTTTAGTAGTCTGACTGCTGCATGTACTATAGGGCTCTATTTATATTTTGAAATGATACGGGCAGTTTTCTGCCACCACTGGCCAAAAAACTGTAAAAAAAAAAAAGATTAATAATGGGAAAATAATATACTTACCTGCTCCTCAGTCTTCAATCCAGTCTCGGCACATGAGCAGTAAGTCTATTATGGAACTTTTTCTATTATGGACATTTATGGACAAGTTCCACAATAGACCAAATATGCATGCGCCGGGACTGAAGTGGAGCCAAAGACGCAGGTATGTGTGTGTGTATGTGTGTGTAATAATAATAAATGGAAAAGATCATACCTTCTGATTAGTTTCCATTTGAATGTGCAATTTATTTATGCATTAAGATCTATGATTGCAGGACCACACTATCCACCCATCTGTGCTATTACTCCACTAACCATTTCCCTCACACGGTCAAACATATGAATGTTATACCATGCCTTAAGCTTACTGACTCCTGCAAATGTAAAATGACAGAGCCCCTCTTTCCCACCCATTCTGTCTGTCTCTGTATTCACATTGTACAGCGTTGCTGACATTTTGTGGCGACTAATAAATAACAATAATAATAATCTATTTGGTGCAATGCTATGTCAATGTAAGATTCTGTTCATACCTTGTTTTGTGGTTGCATGTCATGGTAATAAACACTTGTTGTTCTCCATATGGTTTTTTTAGTGTTATTATTATCAAGCCTTTAGGCAAGAGGACTAAATAGGTTAAAATATAATTACATTGCTACATAAGTGATGTGCATAAAGTGGTGATGTGCAATAATAATAATAAGTGCCATAGAGCTGATGTTTTCTGTACAGATAACTTTTCTGTATGGCAATAAAAAAGAGCAGTTCTTAGATCTCCCCATGACCTGATGCTGAGAAGATTAGTTTTGCCCCATGCATGGGCACTATCTGCCCCCACAATATAAATAGTGGAATTCCTTTATTTGTTGACTTGTTCTGAATCAATTTGCACCTCTGCTGTCTATGTAAACATTCTAGGTCATCCAAAGCTTTGATTCCTGTCTGAGAACACAGGGGGGTGTTTATCTGGTGCCTCGGCTCATAGGAGCCAGGTGGTCGTGATGTGTCAGTAAGGGCTCCTGCAGGGACAAGATGTTCATGAAAAGACTCTGCTGGGCTCTGATGTTTTCACGCAGTACCTGGCATGGTAACATTGCTCCTGCAATCAACACAATTATTTTATTCATCTGCACTTTTATTTACTCTTTAAGGGGGGCACAACCTAGAGAACTACTAACCAGTGACTTCATATAGCATCACATTGGCTATTTATGGCTTTTTTATATAATGCATGATGAGTAATGATGCTGATTTGTAGATGTAAGCACCTGCTGCGATTAAACTTCAAATTTAGGAACTCATAAGGCCTTCAGTTTATTAGGACATTAATTGAGTGCAAAATGCAGTGCACCAGTTCCTCTTCACATCCTACCAGAACACAACATGAAAGCCCCTTCCCTGTACAGTATAATGGAATCACTACACTCTGCAATATGATTCTATAATGAGTGCACAGTGTATTGATTCCATTAAATCTTAATGAGTGCACAGTGTAGTGATTCCATTAAATCATAATGAGTGCACAGTGTATTGATTCCATTGAATCATAATGAGTACACAGTGTAGTGATTCCATTAAATCATAATGGGGCTGATTCAGCCCTGCGTCTCCGCCAGCCAGGCTGGCAGAGACGCGAAGATTCGCCGATCTGCGCATGCGCAGATCGGCTCTGAATNGCANGGAGTCGGACGCAAAGTCCGACTCCGTGNCTCTGCNACTCCGCTCCATGCAAATGAGAAAAGGGGCGTTCCACGCCCCTTTTCTCATTTGCATGTGCGCTTTTAGCAGGGCTAAGCCCTGCTGATTGCTAGCGCAGCCTGCACCATGTC
>JABWIB010001242.1:3592-14662 GCA_016617825.1 Platyplectrum ornatum
TGCCCCGATCACCAACTTCCTCTCTCTGCCCCGATCACCAACTGCCTCTCTGCCACAATCACCCACTGCCTCTCTGCCACAATCACCCACTGCCTGTCTGCCACAATCACCCACTGCCTCTCTGCCACAATCACCAACTGCCTCTTTGCCCTTTTCACCCACTGCTTCTCTGCCCCGATCACCAACTGCCTCTCTGTCACAATCACTAACTGTCTCTCTACCCCGATCACCCATTGCCTCTCTCTGCCCCGATCACCAACTGCCTCTCTGCCCCGATCACCCCCTGCCTCTCTCTGCCCCGATCTCCCACTGCCTCTCTGCCCTCGATCACCAACTGCCTCTCTGCCACAATCACCAACTGCCTCTCTGCCCCGACCACCCACTGCCTCTCTCTGCCCCGATCACCCACTGCCTCTCTGGCCCGATCACCCGCTGCCCCTCTCTGCCCAGATCACCAACTACCTCTCTGCCACAATCATTGTCTCTCTGCCCCGATCACCCACTGCCTCTCTGCCCCGATCACCCACTGCCTCTCTGTCCCGATCACCCACTGCCTCTCTGCCACAATCACCAACTGTCTCTATGCCCCGATCACCCACTGCCTCTCTGCCCTGATCACCCACTGCCTCTCTGCCACAATCACCAACTGCCTCTCTGCCACGATCACCAACTGCCTCTCTCTGCCCCGATCACCCACTGCCTCTCTCTGCCCCGATCACCCACTGCCTCTCTGCCCCCATCACCTCCTCTGCCACTCCCTGGAACCATGTGCCCCCAGGAGTCCTGTGCCCCCAGAAGCCATGTACCAGTTTCAGTAAAAAGAATAATCAAAAAGGTGTCTTATTGAGAGCAGGAGCACCGCAAAGGAAGAAGAAATCATGTATAGAACCTACTGCTAATTTATTTAATTCCCACCACTGGCCAGGATGCCTTCCCCTACAGCACACTCAGCCACAGCATGTAAAATCTGCTGAAGATCGGCCTGCGTGCAGCCCTCTCAGTATTTGGTTAGAGTCAGCACACTGCCACTGCGGGGGAAGGTATCCTGGCTGCCTAGCAGGTGCAGCCAGGACATGTGGTCACTATATATGTGTGTATATATNAAAAAATAAATATTAAAAACACTCGTACACATTTACATACACATAAATTTTATAGCCATGGCCCATGGTAAGATGTCCGTGCCCCGTGGAAGTGGGTGGGCACTGTGTCTTCTTTTTCTTGGTACACATAACCTTCATAATCTAACTCTCTAAAATGCTGTTGGGGTTTAAAAAACAACCCTTTTGGGCTGTGTGTGTGTCTCTCTGTCTATCTGTCTGTCTGTCCGTCTTTGACAATCTATTAACACAGATTTCCTAAAATCTATGAGAATGCGGTTAGTAAACAAAAGGTATAAAATCCTAATGACAACACTTGAGTCTATTTTAAAAATAAATACATTTACAACAGATTAGAGAAGTGTACACACAATTCACAGTACAATGAGAACCTAGCATTAGCAGTCCAAAAAAATATTCTAGCTACCATTATGACTAGCACTTTCACACTCTCTGATTTATCAAGCTTCACCTAGGTAACAGAAATAGTTATATACTTATGAGCACTTACCGTTATAATGCACAGAGAAAAAACGCCCAAAAGAAAGCACATTAAGCTTAGTGTCCGCATCGTGATGCTTTATCCAAGTGTCTGTGTCCTGTGTTTCCTTCCAATTTAAAGAGAATTTAAGCAAAAATGTGTTTTGTTTAATCTTTAACCACTGATCCAACAAGCTGATAACAGTTTGTTTGTGGAAGCACTGAGAGCCCAAAGAGACTGTTGGAATCTGAACCTTATTAAGGTAGATCCCAAATGCAAGCAACCAAAATAATCTCATAAACAATGCTTGTTTAAGCTTCTTCTTAAACGGTCAGTTGACTTATGAAACAGCTATTTCCTTATCACAAGGAATTTTACTGAGGTGTGTCTATCCACTGTTTCACAATCAAGGGATAAATATTGCAAAAAAAAAAAAATAACAGTTTAGTTTTCATTTGACAGTGTGACAGTACAGTAGAATGAAAAAACATGTTCATGTGCAAAATGCTTTGTAAAGAAAAGACCTTTTTTTTTAAAAAGACAGTTTTTATAATCATGGTTACATATAATCCTTTATGAAAGATGTAGCCAGGTACACAATATAATCATACAGCCAATAATTGTATGGTATGAATGCTGTGAAAATGGTCCAGGAACCCTGCCACCTGATAACAGTGCGGTAAAGATTATGATCAGACAATGTTATGAAGAGCCATGATTTTCCTGACCATAAGATCATTGTGTCAGAAGCTTCAAACAATGCAGTATAGATTGTGATCAGACAATGTTATCAAGAGTCATGATTTTCCTGACCATATGATCATTGTGTCAGAAGCTGCGGAAATCTACCAGTGTGTTCCCTGTTTTGCAATGTAATGTTGAAATACTAGTTTATACCCAGGAAATATTTTCTTCCAAAGATAAATAAATATATTATTTTATCTTTATCAAAGAGGGCAAAGCTTAGTGGGGGGTTCACACTAAGAGCTGCTCCACTGATACCATATCAATGTATACTGTTCCAACTCGAACAAAGCAATATGGTTGATGTTTGGGGAATTGCGTAAAGAATTCTTGCACATAATTCAGGATGTTACAGAGAATTGTGATGCTTAAATGCTATACACAGTATTTTTGCACATGCTACAAATATGGTGCAAATTCATCCGTCATCTGACAAACTCTTTAACTAATTATTAATTTATGCCTTGTATTGCCTTTTTTTTTGGCAACTTTNTGAGACTTGGTTCTGTGCGATCTTTGTCAAGCTTTAGTCTGGAGATCACCATCTTGCTGAGTAAATACCAACATGAACAGAGATGCCATTGGCCTTCTTACTGTGTACATGCTCAATGTTAATAACATATTTCTTTCCATACACCTAAACTTTACCTTTCGTAGTCTCTACGTACCACCTGTACTTCATNATCTTTATGGATAGGTATTGACCATACATGACCATACATGAATGTAATCAGTGTCTTCCGGTCCCGGTGCATGTGCAGTAAGTGAATTATGGAACTTAGAAATNTTCTAAGTTCCATAATTCAGCTACTGCACATGCGCCGGGCATGAAGTAGANCCGAAGCCATGAGCAAAGCCACCCCATCGCTTCAGATGCAGGTAAGTTCATTTTTTTTGTTTTTAATAATGTGAACGATGGTACTAGGCTCGCTGGTAGGCATCGTTCAATTAAATTTTTTTTCTTTATAAATAGAGCCCTATATCTCAGGGTTGCACAGCATATATGCTATNAAAGGGTGGGCGTGGTGTCACCACATTCCGCCCATTCATAGCAACAATCAGGCTTAGCTCAGGTCCAGGGAGATTTGCACACTCTGCCAGAATCCCNGAAATGATGGGACAGTTGGCAACTCTGCCCTATCTTTATATTTAGGAGTTTTACAAAAATAGATAAAACGTAAACACTCTTACCCCTTTGTTTTCCACTATACAGCTTTTTATTACAGTTTAAATAGAAATGCGCACATGTATAAAGTCATAGAATCAAGCAGCTTGAAATACATTTTATTATTGTCAAAAAGCACCGTTTCCAGGAGTTTACGATGCAATATATTACACGAACAGGGGGCAATTTGCATTGCGAGAGGGGTGAAAACTATTTGTTTGTAAAACTATAGCGTAATAAACATAAGCTTCATATGTAGTTGTAACTATAGAGCGCTGTGTTACCGGTAACATGTTAATAAAGTTTCCATTGTTATGTGATGACGTAAGGTATGCGACGGATGTGCCCAGGAGAGAGCTAGTCCCACGTGTTGGCGAGCGGAGAGAGATCGCGGTTACGAGCCCCGATCACACAGCAGGTATGTAACGTAAAATACCGTAGGAGGATCGCTTTTTCACAGCCTCATAGACACGGGGCTACTAGTCATATTTACACATCTGGTTTACTGTATTCTTATTGAACTCATCGCTTGAGTTTTTGACCTGGGTACTTGTATAAGAGACACGTGTAGCGTNCCGACATCTCTAGGTAGCGGCGTGTACTTATGATTATTCCTGTTTTTGAATTATTCAATCTCAAANCAACAGATTGAAACGTATTTGCAGATAATATCTTGTGTCCACACCAATAAACATCATGAAGGATAGTTGTTGGTGTTTACCCAGTTTACATGCCTGTTTCTCGCCATACATTTAGTATTGACAGAGGTCGGTGCTTAGTGGAGCGCATTGATCCTTTAGCATTACAATGTTGATTTAGAAACATTTGTATCATTCAAGAAGAATAAATGTAAACAAAGTCATTTGTATAAGTGGGTGCTAGTATAATGTATGGAGAAAATGAAAGTGTCATGTTCCTTACAAACCTAACAATATGCTTTTCGTGGAAGTTTTTGTATGCAATGGAAAATGGAAGTCCTGTAAAATTGTAATTCTGTAGAGGTTAGTAATGTCAGGTTGAAAGTGTTTGAAAAGGGTAATAGTTGGAAACCATCTTCAATGTATGGGGAAAGCCAGAAACCATTTGTGCCTGTGGTGACTATGTAGCTATTACAATACATTTTAGTGTTTTCCATAATGTCTATATGTTTATTTNTTTTTTTTTTACTCTTTGAAGAGCGATATTGGGAAATATTTTGAAACAAAAGAACAGATGCAAGTTGATTCAGTGTTGTTAATGGCTGAGAAATGGATCACTCTGCATGTATATACAAAGGAATAGTTACTGTTTGCACTTNGTATATGTCCCATTTGGTTTTGTAGTGTAATGCGCTACAAAGTATACAAATTCTGGGAGTAATAAAGCTTAAAGCTGATATCACTGACAGCTTTAGGTTAGAGTTATAAGTGTTGGGCCTAAATCTAATAAGCTGGGAAATTGAAAAGTGGGGATGTTGCCCATAGCCACCAATCAGATTCAAATTAAACTGAGCTTGAGTCTATTTGCTATGGGCAACATCCCCATTTTTTTTTTGCCCCTGCAAACTCCCTGCCTACCGTGTTTCCCCCCGATAAGACCTACCCCAAAAATAAGCCCTACCCTAATTTTAGTGAAACAGTCCAAAATAAGCCCTACCTGAAAATAAGCCCTAGTGAAATCCCCAGGACTGGGGGGCATGATGGGGATAAAAGCAGGCCTGTTTATATAAATCTCTGTCAATGTTACTTAAAATAAGACCTACCCTGAAAATAAGCCCTATGATGTTTTTTTGGACCAAAAAAATAATAAGTGTCTTATTATCGGGGAAACACGGTAGTAAATTTTGGTGTCTTACATTCTCATTTTCAAATCCTGCCATATACAAGTATAATTTTATAATGCTTACATACTTATGAAACAGGCCTAAATCATTATGCAATTCAATGTAGCACCATTATGGTAAATAATAGATATTTTGGCACTCTTAAAAATGGCCTAGATGTATTTGTTAAACAAAACTTGTTTCTTAATACAGCAATAACATTATAATTCATTACAGATCACCTGTTTAATTGTATCCCAAAATCACTCTGCTGTAAAAGTTTGGTAAACCTGTGTCATAGTTTGCTTTTTCTTCCCCCTGGGCAGGATGTCTTTCCGAGGTCGAGGAGGCTTCAACCGTGGAGGTGGTGGAGGAGGGCGAGGAGGAGGATTTGGAGGAGGAGGACGTGGGGGTTTTGGTAGAGGTGGAAGAGGTGGCGGTGGAGGTCGTGGAGGTGGTTTTGGAGGTGGAGGTCGTGGAGGTTTTAACAGAGGCTATGACCAAGGTCCACCAGACTATGTTACTGGTATGTTTAAAGAATCCTGTACACATAATTTATCTCTGTATGGAAGTGTTAGAAAATATACTCACCCTGTGCTCACCCTCTTTGTTCACCAGGTGCAAAATTTTTCATCACTGTGGAGATCTTGCATTTAGCATTTCTTGATATTACTCTAATTGCCATGAGATTTAGCGAAAAAGCAGCAAATTTAACTCNCTGTGTGAAGCAGCTGGAAGCTTTAACTACTGTATTTCACACTACTTATCCTTAGACATTAACTTATTATTGACTAAATATTTTTTTTTCTTTTGTATAACCTTAATGTATTGACTAATGATTGCTCTTGTGTTGCAGCGGTTGGAGAGTTCATGCATCCTTGTGAAGATGATTTAGTATGTAAATGCATCACAGAAGAAAACAAAGTGCCTTATTTCAATGCCCCAATTTATTTGGAAAACAAAGAGCAGATTGGAAAAATAGATGAAATATTTGGGCAGCTGCGAGATTTTGTATCCTTTCTAACCAATTTCTCCTTTGATTATTGATGTATTGAGATGGAAAACAACCTGTAAAAGTAATGGCTACACCATTATATATGTATACAAAAGTATGGAGGGAAACGTTTTTGTTAATGTCCTTTTTCCTTAACCAATGGTTAGTATTTTTCTGTGAAGTTGTGTGACAATATGAAAGCTTCATCTTTTAAGAAGTTACAAAAGGTAAGACTGAGATAANATAACTTATTAAACAGCTGCTTTTCCTACTTCAGAATATCTGTCAGTTGTTTCCCAGTATTGAAAAAATTCTGTTACTCCAAAGTCCAGATGTATGTCAGATTTCTTCCGATAGAATATAAATGATATTGAATATAGTACGTTTTGGTATTGATCTAATATGTAATTGAAATTGTTATTAAAAAAACAAAAAACTTGTAAAGGTGCTACATTCTTTATATTTTTGTTTCCCAGTTCTACATCGACCCAGCAAAACTGCTACCACTCCAGAGGTTCCTGCCTCGACCACCTGGTGAAAAAGGCCCTCCCAGAGGTGGACGTGGTGGAGGGGGCGGAGGAAGAGGGTTCGGACGTGGAAGAGGTGGTGGTAGAGGAGGTGGAGGCAGGGGTGGAGGTATGTATATTTGTTGAAACAAAAGTTTTGTTTGCTTATTATTCTCCGTGATAATTACCTACTATTTCACTATACTGCAGCAAATGGGTACTTTGTATTCAACATTCTCTATAGTAGATATCATGGGGGCTGTTGTTAACTGTGGGAGAGGTTTACCATACTTTGCCATACTTCCCAGTCATACAGAGGGCTCCATCTAGGGATAATGTCAAAGAAAAAAATACCCTTTAATAGCAATAAGAAATGGGGTTTCCTGCTAAGGTCCTGTTAATCGCTAAAATATAGGTTGGTGATATTAATGTACTTCNCGTACATCTCCGAAGAAGAATATTCGGTGTCCTACGGAAAAGATTGGTGAAACAGGTCCTCAGTCCAGCTCATACTGTACAAATGCCTTCCTCACACATCAGGTCTAAATATTAGAGTTGCTTCATACCCCATGTACAGAAAACCTGTTCTGTAGGTCAACTTGTAAGTTCTGGGAATCGCAATATGAATGCATGCAATGTTTACATGGAAATCACCTAACNTTATTAAAAAGGAATCGGGTCCAATATATTAAAATAATTTCTGTGAATAGAATGTGGAAAAAGTTTAATATGTATGCCTGTTAATACATAAAGCAGTTTAGTATTAATTATGGTAAATTTCTGCTTGAGGTATAACTTGTATGTAGTCAAACGCAGAGGAAAGATGACAATGTCCGTTATACACTAAAACTGGTTTTTTATGTACAGGAGGATTTCGAGGTGGACGAGGAGGATTTGGTGGTGGAGGCGGTGGTTTCAGGGGAGGTAGAGGAGGTGGTGGAGGCCGTGGCTTCAGAGGTACGTTAATGTTATTAGTCTAAACTTCCTATACACATAAAACATAGTATATATGTGGGATTTGTTTGTCATTTCTGTGTAATGTACCTAGGTGATTGTGACCTGGTTGTGTGTCCTATATAAAGAATACTTTCAATAATTCCCTTTCTCTGTGTTTTCTGTTTGTTTGCGGTTTACAAAGTGTATTCATCTTATTGTTTTAGTTCTTCCATGTCTTATAGTTAAGTGTGGCTGAATCCTTGTTTCCCAAATGTAATATATAGTTGTTTATGATTGTTTTATAGTTGCACCACTAATGTAATAATAATCAAGGCTTATCCATTCTCTTCTATGAGTCTTCTCTAGACAGAATTTACCACGCAACATTTCTCTTTACTAATGTACTCTTCATTTTATTTTTTAGGAGGACGATGATCTTTTTATATATATCTTGCTTACACAGAGCCGGTTGGTGTGTTTTTGTAGAGTTCCCCTTATTTTGGGGATAATCAGTTGGACTGAAACCTTCATTTTGTTTTGGAAATGGGACAAATGCTGCCGGTGCAAGAGAGAAAAGAGGGACTTTGCTGGCATTGACTGGTATACCCCCCCTCTAACAGCCATGTCTCGTCTCTATTTGAGACCTTTTAAATAAGTTCGGGTGACCATAGTTTATCAGCTCTCAAAAGTTTTTTTTATTATGATGTTTTATCAATATTTTGTTGAGAAAAATATTTAGTGATGAAATCTATGGACTTGAAACTTTTTATTCTCTCTGTTTATTGTAAATATGAAAATGTGTATCCATTGAAGGTCCTAAGCCAATAAACCGTTTCTACATTACATACTACATTTTTGTTTCTTTTGTGCTTATATTACTAAAGTCTTTTTTTGTGTTTTTAACAATTCACACATAGTCAAATGTCAAAATATATATGTTGACACAAACAGCATTTTCAGAGAAACACAAGAAATTCAGATATATAATTCATTAATATGCGCAGTTTAAGATAAGTTGGATCAAGCATGAAGTGTTGTTCTATGAAATAATGCAGAAAAATATCCACAATAGACAGCTTAAGTAAATTGTGTCTGGATCTGCTCCAATGATAAAAATGATTGATTGTAAAAGGTCCCTTCATTCAAGTAGTGAATGCACGTTGCTAGTTTGAGCCTCTACAGTTCAGAAAGGTACAGAAGCCACATGACTGCTTGCTGTACACAAGAATAAATCTAAATTTCAGAACATAGAACTTTAGAAAATGCTACTTANAGGTCTATAAATATTAGGACATCAGCACATTTTTCATATTTTGGGCTCTATACAACACCACAATGTATTTGACATGAAACAAACAAGATGTGCTTTAACTGCAGGCTTTGATTTAATTTGAGGGTATTTACAACCAAATCAGGGTACTGGGTAGTAATTACAATGATTTCTATATATGCCTTACACTTTTTGATGAACCAAAAGTAATCGGACAAAGTAAACTATCCTAAATCTAAAGTTAACTTTAATACTTTGTAAATCCTTGGCAGTCAATTAGTCTGGGGTCTAAAACTCATAGACATTGCCAAATGCTGGTTTCATCCCCGATGATGCTCTGCAATGTCTTCAGTTCCTGCTTGTTCCTGGGGCATTTCCCCTTCAGTTTTGTCTTCATCAAGTGAAATGCATGCTCAATCAGATTCAGGTCAGATGATTGACTTGGCCATTGCATATCATTCCACATTTTTCACTGATTGCTTTGGAGTATGCATTGGGTCATTGTCCATCTGTACTGTGAAGCGCTGTCCAAAGAATTCTGGAAATAAAATTATATAGGGAGAAAGCAGTGCCTATAGTAATGTTTAGAGGAGTTCACAAATAAATCACACAATTTAGAAAAGCTAGCATTATGACATACCTCACATGTTTGGAAGATCATATATGAAAGACCCGTTCAATAGAAACAAACAAATATAGGTCCTCCTCAGAATGGGTCTGTATGGGTAGTGGAAGTCCTCTTATTTGTTGAAAATTGTCTGGTATTGATATATTCCTTGGGGCATGAAAGAATGGATTCTCAATATATATATAGAAACCCACCAAGTTTTGGGGGAGGGGTGGTAGTAGTTTGAGATTGATGCACTTTAGTTTTGTTTGTATTGGTATAGTTTTGCATTTGGTGTTTCAGTGAAATGGATATGGTTTGCATGAGCGAGTTCTCCCCAACATAAAATCTAAAATTCCATGCCGTTTAATGAGGGCATGTGACAATTTTAAGCTGTCTAGAAAACTACTTTGAATGACAAGTAAGCACTTTGTTGTGCTTATCCATGGTTCTGTGCTGGTCTTTGTTTAGCTAACAAGCTTTGCTCAGAACAGACCAGTGTCAAGAATCCTTTCCTTCGTGCACATAGTTTACTGCTCAGACAACCAACATTCTAATGGAAAAATCGTGTTCACTAGTCAGTGCACTGAAACCAATGCATAAGTACTGAATATCTGCCATGGACAAATTACCAGAGGTTTTAACATCATCACCCCTTGGATCCATCTCTGTAAATGTATCTGGTTCTCTAGCAGAAGTTCATTCTGTGTTTTCCCAGACTGAGCATAATATAGTTGCTGCTTATCTCATTACTGCAGGTATGGTTTTATGTTATTTCGGTGTAGTATTTAGATATAGCTGTATAGTAAACTGGGAATGTTGAATTGTTTTATTCTAAACCAGGAGATATTAGTTTACATTTTATTCATGAACCATATTGCTGTATATCTGTAGCGCAGAATACTTACAACACAACATTTTCTGAACTAATGTGATTTAATTACCTTGATATTTGTATAAAAAAACCCCAGTACTTGTTAACTAATATTTTTTTATTGGTTCAAGTGGTTATTGCTTGCAAATGGATGGCTGACTGCTCCTCATGACTGAGAGACTGGGTACATTTTACAGTTTGGGCTCCCTGGATGGATATCATTCACTATCTTGGTGTTGAACCATTTGTTCCCCAGCTCAGCAAAACACCTACTAATGTTAGGGTTGATACTAGTATTTAAAGTACATTAAATGGCAGTTATTGTTTTTGATGATGCTGACTATTTTGTGTTATACCTAATTTTTGCAAACCTTCCTGAAAATAGTATAAGTGATCTGTTTATTATCTTTCATTAAAACTGTAATAAGATTCTCAAATGTAAATGAACTTTGTTATTTTCTGGATATTACTATAATCTCTGNACCCAAACTCTTTCAATGCATAGTCTGAATGGAACTGCACTACAATGGGCTGACAAGACCAAAACTNTGACTCATCAGTCTAGATGGTGCTGCAGCTGGGATAACATTTT
>JABWIB010001242.1:20400-30791 GCA_016617825.1 Platyplectrum ornatum
CAAATGGACCCGGGGCAGAACATTTTTGATTGGCCTTTACAGTGGGTATGACCAGTGTTGTGTGAGTTGGTAAATTATATGTGGGTCTATTCATTATACTTCATTTAACTGTAGCCCCCTATCACACTTAGTGAATGGCGTTGTTGTGCTACTGTGCAGGAGGGTGGTTGTCTCACATTTATCCTCATGCATTTTAATGTATTGGCTGTATGTGTGGGCCTGTTTTCAGATGGAGGCCTGGAGCTATAGTCCCATCCGCCCCATTGTTAATCTGGCCTTGCCAGGGATATCCACTTACCCACCAGGGGGGGCTCCGGGGCCATCCATTTCCTGGCTATAACAACCTGGGCTAAGCAAAAGAGAGAGTAAAGGTAGTTTGAGGTGACACTGCCAAATGTGTCAGGGAGCGAAAGACCAAAGAGACAGGCTTTAGGGTCCAGAGGTAGAGAGAGCTGGAGCATATCTAAAGAAACCTGCCACACTGCCCTCCAGAAGTGACTGACCGGAGGGCAGTCCCAGAGCAGATGACAAAAAGTCCCGGGAGATTCCCCACATTTAGAGCAGGCAATCCCCCCATCCCCATCCCCCCTCATATGGGCCAGCCTACAAGGGGTGAGATAGACTCTATGGAGGATGTAAAAATTAACCTGCTGAAAACAGAGGACGTGGCCTTTATTTTATCAGTTCTTTCATTGTGTACTGTGCATTGGTGTTTGTAATTTATTTTTTTTATATGTTAAAGACAATAACAATAACTAACATATCTTCCTTCAACACTTTAGGTTCCGGAGAGCAATATTTTCCATGGTGCAGTGCAAGTCACGCCAAGAAGTTACACTAGATAACAACTTTCCAATGAGTATCTCCCAAAACACTTTGGTCACTTAGCTTAGCAGCAGTGAAGATCCATTATGTATATGGACACCTGTTCTAACAAGCGTATACAGAACAATCACATTTTCTGATTTCCAAGGTGCAAAAGAAAAGTAATTACAGGGATGTGCCAGTGATCCGAGGGGGTGAGGCTGAAAATTAACAATTTATAGTGCTACAGTACAGTGCTTGTTATATATGACCCTTTAACACAGCAGATACGAACTATTAGTCACAGTAAAATAAGAATAAATAATATAAATTCCAGACTCTGGTTGTGCGATTACATCTGTGAGTGTCTCAAATGTCTTTAACATATTATGTTGAATGATTGATAGTCTCCTGTTTTATCTGTATGGTTTCATAGAAAAAAAAGAATTTATAAAAATCAAGTAACTTATCGTATCAATGGGCAAAATCAAAGCATGGCTGTATGTAATGTAATGCTAATGCAAAATATTGATTTCTTCTAGGTCTCCTCTATAAATATGCATGAAAGCTAGGTGTCCCATGTGTAATAAGCAAATATAATTGAACAAATGTTAAATTGAATGAATTAGAATTATTGAGCGTTATTGGTAACAATTGTTTACATCCTGATGTGTAATAAATAAATATATTTATATACATACATTAAGAACAAGCATGTCACTCACAGACAACAAGAGACAACAAGCATGCCACTCCTAGTATACTGTTGTTTAATTAGATAGAGACAGATACAAGTAGAAATGTACAACTATGAAAATAATGTATTCTTTTATTCTATTTATTATTTTAATAGTTGTACATGTAAGTACCCATGTTTACTTGTATCTGTCACTTTCTAATTAAACAATAAAAGTGGCCGGCTTGTTGTTTCTTTCTTTTTTTTTTTTGAGAGGGTATGAATACAGAATGACTGTCAAGTAAGAATGTAACAATGGCACAACATTCAACCAAGGTGAAGTAGCAAAAACCAAAGTATTGAATATCGCTGGAAGATAAGAAACAGTCCACCTACTGCTTTCTGGCCCATCAACTCTAGTCTCTATGCTTTACAGTCATCCCAACTACGGGAGGTGCATATCTACACCCTGCACAGGATGTATATCGCCCCGGCACAGCGTAAATTCATGGTCGCTTCGGAGTCGGGTCATTGTCTGAAGTGCTGGTCCCCTAATTCCACCATCTTCCACGCCTTTTGGACTTGCCGCAAAATCTCCGCAAAAGGTGGGCTTTAAAAAGGATGTGGTTTTAAAAAGGATGTTATCCAGAAGATCGCGAGGGAGAAGGGAGGGTGGGCAGAACAGGAGAGCGGCAGGGGCGAAAGGGTAGAAGAGGTCTTCCTCTAGGGTCTTTTTAACATACATTTCCCATTGTAGCATCCAATCTATAATGTAGCGGACGTGGACAGCCATGGTGAAGGTGATAACGTATGGGACACCCAGACCGCCATGGTCTTGGGGCAGCTGTAATCTGGCAAAACGGGCTCTGGGTTTTTTCCCCGCCACAAGAAGCGGGAAAAAGTGCAAAGGATAGATTTACAATCCAAGGGAATAAGTTGAAGTGGGAGCATTTGCAGCAGGTAGGACAGTTTGGGGAAAGTGACACTTTTCAGTACTGCCGCTCTTCCAAGCAGCGATAACAGAAGATGGCCCAGGTATCCAGTTGGGTGAGAATAGAATTAATGACAACAGTAAAGTTAGCGTGGTAGGCAGGAGTCGAGGTAATACGGAGCCCTAGGTACTTGAGGGAGTGGGACGCTAATTTAAATAGAGGGGCAGTGGGGGGCAGGTTGTCGGGGCGGGTCCCGCCTGGCACAGAGAGCAGTTTGTTTTTCTGGAAGTTAACCTGGTAACCTGCAAATTTCCCAAANCTAGTAATCAAGGAGACGATAATCGGGAGAGAGACTGTAGGATTGAAGATGAACGGCAGCATGTCGCCTGCGAATAGGGCCACCTTGGCCTCCAAATTGCGTATACGGATACCAGTAAAATCTTGATGGTGTCGTAGCGCGATAGCTAGGGGTTCCAAAGCTAAGGCAAAAAGGATTGGGGACAGCCCTGACGAGTGCTCTGGGCGACCACGAAAGAAGGGGAAAAATAGCCGTTACAAGCTACCCTAGTAGTACACGAATCATAGAGGGCACGCAGCAAACGGACAAATTAGGAGGGAAAGCCGAATCTAGTCAGTGTCAAAAAGGTGATCAAGTCAAAGGCCTTCTCCGCATCTAAGGAAAGCAGAAGGCAGGGACCCAGAGGGCTCCGGCAGCCGTTTAGAGAGTGGAGAACCTTGCAGACATTAGAGACAGAATGTCTACCCCAGATGAAGCCGGTTTGGTCTCTATGAATAAGGGATGGGAGCACAAGTTTCACTCTGTCTGCAGGGATTTTCGTGAAGAGTTTTTAATCCATATCCAGTAAAGATATGGGTCTGTAGGAGCTGGGCAACTCTGGGTCCCGACCCAGCTTGGGGATCACCTTGATGATTGCAGAATTAAAATATAAGGGAAACTGAAGAGTGAACTGGAAGTTAGAGAACAGAGCCTGTAAGGGGCCAGCTTGTTTTTTAAAAAAAATTGTAGTATTCATTGCAAAAGCCATCTGGGCCAGGAGCTTTACCAGTCTTAAGCTGTTTAAGAGCACGTTCCACCTCCGGGAGAAGAAGACTGTCACATTGAGAGGAGGAGAGGCGGGGAACCATCACATATGACCAGAAGTGGGTTTGTTCGTCTCGATCTATCGTATCTTGGGAATAGAGAGCACAGTAGAAGTCATGTAGGAGAGAGATGATATCCGGGCTGCGCGTCAAACACATGCCAGAGGCGCCCCGTAGGCAATGAACAAAAGGGGCCGGGAGTTGTCTTTCCAGCAAGTTGGAGAGCAGACGGCCATTCTAATTACCAAATTTGTGAAAACCGCGAGAGCGAGTGTGGGACAATCCCAGTTGGGAGATAATATTGTCAAATTGGGCACGATAGGCGGGAGGGGAATCGCCAGGGGTGGAAGGCTCCCACATCTGACATAGGGGCCAAGGAGCGGCTTGTTGTTTCTAATTTGCTCTCATTTCACATAGGATTGCATAACTGAGATTGAGGAAACTGTGGTTTATCGTCTTCCTAAGAACTACTCTGAAGACTCCTCCTCAGGTCTTAGTGTAAACATGAATAATTGAATTTGCCACATTCTGTGGCCCTCTAGGGCATTCTTTATAAGTAATCCCAGTCCTCATCCTTAAATTTACTATATCACCTTGGTAAAGGTCCACTGCTCCCCCTGTTGGTTAACAAATATATCACTGGGGATATTTCACACACTGGAAGAAAACAATCGTACTGCTCATGCAATGTAGAAAATACCCATAGGAAATCTTATTCTGCACCCTTTATTGCTCCAAAGTGAAGTGCCAAAACTAATATGATATATATAGTAAAAATATATCTTTTTTTTTATAAATTATGTGGTTTTATACACCATTATAACCAATTATCTATTCTGGTCTATTATGTGTTCTCATATTGAATTAACCTTTGCTCATTTTAGTAAAAAGTTCAAAATATTTATTATTGTGGGTTGATGTTTCTCGTGTATTTATATTATCAAATAAGCATAGACAAAAATTCTAAGTATTAGCAAGTACCAAAAAAGTAAAAGTACAAAAAAGTTTAAGCACATACATACACACAAACATATAGCCATTCTTTAAAGACCATGGAGAAATATTGCCACCTAGTGGTCATATTGTGAAATAGAAGTATAACGTTTGCCTCCAATATCAGAGCAATAATTTTTGACCTCAGTACTTTCAGAAACAGCAGTGCTGTTATTTTATTCATGAACATTGCAAACATTAGTAATCATTAGACTTTATTTAGAATTAGATATGAGCTTGAGAAGGAAAATGAGCATCCCACATAACATTTTGAAAGTGCACTTAGGAATGGGAACAGCTAGAGCAAAATGTGTGGTATGCTGTAGGTTAAGGGTTAGAATGAATTATGGCAGCTGCACAAATGGTGAAGGCGCAGCATGTGAAATGAGATGTTTACTGAAACCTGGAGAATTGGCACCTCTGTGCTAACCCATGGTACATGGTGGCTGTCTGTGAAATGGATCAATCACACATGCTGTACAGAATATTTCACATATTCCTTTAGGGAAAAATAGCTTATAAATCAATGTATGTATTTGCGAAAAACAATGTCAGGAAAAAATTTACAGACCTAGGCCTAAATTTACTAAGCGGGGTGATTGAAAAGTGGAGATGTTGCACATAGCAACAAAACAGATTCGAGCTCACATTCTCCAGTATGTAAAATGAAACAAAGCTTGAATCTGATTGGTTGCTGTTGGCAACATCCTAACTTTTCAATCTCCCTAAATTTAGGCCATAGGGTTAAATGCTCTTTGTCTTTGTGAAACATTTGCACATCAAATTGGCCAATTTAAATAGGTTGACATGAAAGGATTATCTATTATCCACGCTACAGGTACCTCATCATCTTCAATTTTCTTTGCTACAACCTGCATTACCAATGACCCATTTCTGATTGGACACCTTAAATTTAGCTATACACTTTGATTATTCGGCACTTCATAATATCATAACTGGTCATTTCATATCTAGAAGCTATTCTCACTGTCATCCGCATAAAATAACACAAGGCCATATGAAATAAGAAACTGTGTTACTGACCACACTAAATAAAGCAACAACTACTGCAGTATTACAGTCCAAATCTATGAATTCTATGAACATCTAAAAGGAAATTATCTGACCATATATTATAAACATATATTTATTTCCAAATCTAGAAGCTGTATCTAGCTATATAAATTCTTCCATGTGCAAAGCCAAATCGTACACTTCGATTTCATGTGATAAAGTTCATTTTCACATGAAAACAGTTTCATCACCTAAAATTAAAGTGTGCAGTATGTACAAACCCTCAGATGGAGAANCTTTTCCCTCTAACAGCTATTATTAGGAGGAGGAAAGTGGTGGTACAAATTGGGAGCATTATAGTTAGTAATGCAAAGTTAACATAAATGGTTAAACAAAGGTTATCCAGAGTAGTTGCATGAAAGGCAGGGGCAGTCCTGCGCAGAAAAAAACGGAAAACATCCCAGCACACTGCAATTAACCAGTAACTAATTGTACCATTCCATCTGTAAAATAGAGTGCAGAAATGTTAGTTACACACATTTACAAATATATGATAAGCACCACGACACTATGAAAGCTTGTCTGCTAGTGTGGATCTAACTCAAAATAGTGAGAGTCCGATTGTTGGGTCACATATCATGTGTTTTTGAACTGGGACCTATCTCACCCAAAAAGGTGCCTCAAAGCCTCCAAATAGCTTTTGTAGATCAGCACTTGTCTACAGATTCCCTCAAGATATCTGTCACACATCGTTGATTCTCCTAAAACAATGCCAACCAGCACCAGCAGAAAACAAGTAGAATAAAATCCACTACACAAAGTACTATATTAAAATATTTGAAATGTATATAAGGATGGTGAAACTATTTACTGTGTAGTTAAACCACTATAATATGATAATAACATAAGAAATGACAAATATTTATGTGTATTGTATGTATGTGTGGAATAGAGCAGACTGTGACCCTGCAATCCTGTAAAGAACACATTTGAAGGTTAAGTAACTCTAGATCTCAGTTAATCTACTGTAATCTTCTATTACTAAATGAGTGTGCACCATTCTAGCTGCATCACAGAATGATACTTGCATGGCTTTAAATAATGACGTTTCGAAATAGGCTGAACTGCTCCTAATTGCATAAAACCATGTTTCTCTTCCTTTACTTTTATCTTATTGCACAGACTTTTGGCAAAATTGAAACCTTTTGTCCGTCACAATGCACATGTATTTTCCATGGGAGAAGTGATGGCACTGGAACAAGGTGAGTACTTTCTGGAAACATTGCACTTATGGCAGATACAGGCACTATTGTGTTATGTGGAAGGTATGTAGACTACATGGTTAGCTCAGAGTTGCACACAGAGAATAATGTCTAGTTCTTGGGAGCAACTGATTTCTGTTAATATTTCTGCACAAGAAATTAATAATATTAAATGGAGATAAAGGTGACTGAACATTACCAATACACAAATAAAATAATTACTTAGCTGTCAACTAAAAAGGAGTCAAATATAACATATCAAGGGCAAACGCAGGATTTTGAAAGGGGGTTTTCCAAATATTTATACACGCACAGAATATACAGGGCTTTTATTTTGGTATTTTGTGCTTTTATATATTCATATAAATATCAGTGTATAAAGTATATATTGGGTATATTAGGTGTCAGGTGTATATTTGGATTTATAGTAGTCATACTGTTTTTATAGTGTAATCTCCAGACCATTAACACACCCTGCATATATTACAATATGTGATATACCCTTACCTCCTTTATACTTATACCATGATATAGGGGTCTGGAGTAGACACACTACATTAAGTACATATTGAGTATATTTGTATATTGTGAAGAAACATATATATATATATATATATATATATATATATATATATATATATATGATAGATTACTGTGCGGGAATGGGACTATATTATGTATATTGTGTGTCACACATTGTAGATTGCCATATCAGACCTATAATTTACTTTATACAGTGCCAGCTCCTGATATAACCTGCATATAAGGGGTATATTTACTAAGCAGGGAATTTGCTGGGGAATTGAAAAGTAGGGAAGTTGCTCTCAGTTTCATTTTACATACTGGAGAATATAAGCTTGAATCTGATTGGTTGCTATGGGCACCTTCCCCACTTTTCAATTCCCCAGCAAATTCCCTGCTTAGTAAATATACCCCTAAGGGGGGTTTCTCGGCAACCAGATTATACGCTTATCATACACAAAACAGAATTAAATGTCATTGTTATCATCGAAACGCAAATAATAGACAAGAACTGTTCTATGCAGCGCTGATCTTACAAATATAATGCAGAAAACCATTTATTTAAAAGCTGAAACAAAATTGTAACACAAAACAAAAAGAGTATCTTTTACTTGAAACCTCTTTTAAATGGTCAGTTCCAAAACAAATACAGTTTGCGCAAAACTCTATTTGCTTTTCTGTTCTGCCACAGTTATAGAAAAAAAAGTGAAGTGGGCTTGTAAAAATCAGAGATCTTCCCTTATCGAAATGATGTATATGGACCAGTGGTTCCCAAACTGTGTGCCTAGGCTCCCTGGGGTGCCGCAATGCTCTCATTGGGGTGCCGTGGAATGTTCTTTCCGACGCAGTGTCACGTTGCTAGTGTTACTTAGAAGCACAATTTTACATCCTGTTTAAGAGCTACACAAGATTTAAAGTCAACCTGAAGTATTTATGTCTTTACCTAAACAGTTATTACACTTCTTTGACTCAAAAATNAAAAAAATTGGAAATTATTTGTTTTAGGGGTGCCTTGAAAAAGTTTTGGAGACCCTAAGGGTGCCTCGACTGAGAAAGTTTGGGAACCACTGATATGGACAATAAATACTTTATAAATATTCTTGGTTTTTTCTTTAGTAAAGTGTACTAAAAGTGTAAGAACATACACGATACTGATTAGTAGCCAAATTCACTGTTTATTCAAATGTAACAAAAAACAAATACTTAAAATAACTTATACTAAAAAGCACAGTATATGGGTTTCAGATATAATATACTAATATGCCACAAACAATACAACCCTCAGTTCACATTATTAGGTCACAACCGTTAGAGCTTTACATTCTGCTCAAACAAATCAACACAAAGCAAACCCTAGCACTATGATATTGTTTAGCAATCCATGGTTCATATATAACAATAAGAACTGGTGGTTCTTGAGATCACTTATAGGCCATGTGGTTTAAGAATTCCTCAGTAACATGGCGGCTGTTAACAGCAAAACATAAACATATATGCAAGAAGATAGCAAACCGTTTTCTAATGGTTGCTTTCTTAGGTTGTTTCAGCAACAAATTAACCACATTCCCAGTTTGGTTGTTGTTTTAATTCTTATGTATTTTCAAATAAATCTTTATTGGTACCTTCAGGTCAGTTCTGTGCAATGATCCTGACATGTTTGACATCCCTGTGAATGTTCCTGTTGACACTGTGAAGCTACGAGTAGAAAAGACAGTTGTCAGGAAAATTCCCAATGAAGCCTTTTATTACCTGGTTGATCTAAAATACCTTTGGATTACCTACAATAGTATTACTAGCATTGACTCAAGCAGCTTTTACAACCTGAAACAATTGCATGAATTACGCCTGGATGGAAACATGATATCTGTTTTTCCATGGGAATCTTTATTAGAGATGCCTCGATTACGTACTTTGGATTTACATAACAATAAAATAGCAAGTATCCCAGTGGAGGCTGCACGTTACCTAAAAAATATCACTTACCTAGATGTGTCCAGCAATAAGCTCACCACTCTGCCTTCAGACCTATTGGATATATGGCCTCCATTCTCAGAGCCAGCCTACAGCAATACAGATTCCATTTCCCAGCGGGTAATATTGGGTAAGTACTGAANATAGCTTCCATATGTCAACTAATGATTTTTTGGGGGGTTTTAACATTTTTTGTTATTAAATTTGTCATACAATGTTTATGTGTACATAATACACTTCTCAAAGATGCCACTCAGGAGAACAGACCCGTGTTTAAGAACCTTGCAGATAGGTGAAACACCTCCTCCAACAATACAATGTCAACTCACTGTCACCCCTGAACTATCACGGTAACCAAGCTAAGAACCTATTGTAGGGTCATTACCTCCTCACGTAACAGGTACTAATGAGTATGGGAAAAAGTAATATACAGTTGCCTCTTTATAGAGTGGTCAGAAGTATCAATGTATTATTCCTGCAATGAGAAGAACTGCCCACCATCGTTCTCTGTCCAGAGCTTCCGGTCAGTCCATAAAACATTGTGTAATTTAGTTTTGAACGAGGATAGAGGTGGAGCTGTCGGGCTCAACCACACCTGGAGAATTGCCTTACGTGTAGCTGCACTAATGGCCAGCATTAACTGCCTTCCACATAGTTAACCAAATGGTCAGTACTATATTTATGGACAGAGAGCCAATATCGTGTTATGATTGGCCAGTCCCATAGACAATGGTACTAGTCCACTTCTGCTTTATGAACTAGCGGGAAGCAATTTGCAAAAGGCGATCAATCAGTCACAGTAAGGGAAAGGAGTTTCATCCTCAAGTTGCTAAATAGGAGTGGGTAGAATAGTCAGTGAGGTCTGTGAAAAAATTGTAATTGGCTGACAAATCTACATTTGGCCATGGGATGGGATAACACTACATTGAAGAGGTCCTGTAAGCCTCAGGATCACAGTAGTGAAATATTGACAAACCTGTAGGTATGCACCAGGGTAAGCTCTGATAAACTCAAATAAAAAAAATACCTCACTGTATATATATATATATATATATATATATATATATATATAAATATATATATATATATATATATATATATATATATGGAATATCT
>JABWIB010001242.1:50410-74205 GCA_016617825.1 Platyplectrum ornatum
GAGCTAGACACACCCATGGGTGGAGCTATCCACAGGACACACCCCATTGGTGGCACAAGTTACACCCCTTTTGTGAAGCGCTTGTCACAATCTCCCTGAAATCCGTTTGCAAAAGTAGGCAACCCTGTTGTAGTGTTATGAACAAAAGCAGACTTATTGCTAACCATGAAGATGCTGCATTCAGCCTCACCTAAGAATAATCTATATTACTTTAGTCTTTAAATTTGGTTAAAAAAATCTTTGCAAATGATATATATACCTTTCAGACTTTCAGATCTCTGCATCTGGGCTGCACTGTTTGTGAGGATTTTAGCCACTCGCAAGTATGGATTTATGACAGCTAAGATGTACTTTATTCTTTACATTCTACAAGTCAGTAATTAGCAATTTTCAAGGTAATATGCAAAAGGTAAAGAACAAGTATTAAACACACTAAACAGAATGAATGGACACTAAGGGGGAAATTCACAAAAGTCGCGTTTGGGTAACCCGCGGCTGCGATAAACTCGCAGCCGCGAGGTTACAAGTACGCAGGCGCGAGGTCACCGCGTCTGCATTGAACAACATACCCAAACGCGACTTTTGTGAATTTCCCCCTAAAACATTTACACATAAAAAAGGCTTCCAATCTTCTATTTTGGAGATGGTGACAAAGGACCAAATTCAGAATTTAGGCACAATTGACTTACTCACAACTTACTCAAGAGTGGGTAAAACTGTTGAATTGCAGGGGAGGTAAAATGATTGTTATTGTTTGCATGCAGGAAGAATGCTTTATTTTTGCAGATACTGACAGTGGATAATGCATAATTTACCTCAGCCTGGAATTGGAAAGTGCTCACAGAATAGAGTGCACACATGCAACCTGTTCTGCGAGCACTTCGTAATATAGTTTATGCAATTTATGTAGTGGACGGAGGGTGGGCATGTGCATATGCAGGGTAGGGAGGTATTTAAATAGTACAGTAAGGGTTGGCTACAGACCTTATGTACTATTTACTTTTTATTTTAGATCAGTAGCTTAGCATACAGAGATCAGACAAGATATGTGTGGGAAAGTTATGTAGTGATGTGCCAGGAGCATGGGTTTAGCAAACCAGGGCAAAGTTTTACCCATCACCCTCATCCTCCCCGCTGTTGCTTCCCTGTACCTACAAAACAGGAATTTAATGATCTATATCCTCCAAAGTTGCAATGTGATATATATTGTCCAGTTGTCCAATTTTCCCTGGCCCTTTGTGGCGGCACCCTGGGTGACCACCAGATGGTAGCACCAAACCTGACTTAAAAGATCATAAAAGAAAAAGACACCAAGGGGCAAATGCAAGGGAAAAGATGGAGGACATAAGCATTTAAGTAGGCAGACCTTATTCTTTTAATGTAGATACCAGTGGCAGATATAAAAGTGTAAAACACAAGGGTGATAAGGAGCTGGGAAGCTTCAGGAGGCAGTTGATGTTAGAAATTAATGTTATTTAAGGACAATTTTGTCAGTAGATCAGTAGAGAAAAATATTGGTAGAAATACTAAGTTCCAGAGGTTGGGTACATCACAAAAGAGAACTTGTAGGTGGCAGTATGAGGAGTGTGACATCCCTGGCTGGGTTACATTTTAATAGAAAGACAACTGGTTAAATAGTACAGGTCTGAAGGTGACTATAGTTACATATATATGTAGCTATTCCCTGATTGGACAAAAAGACTGCTTGCTCTGAGCATCATTGGGCGACAAGTTATTTCTGAAGTCTGACAATCATAAGCGGGGTTGATGAGCTGAACGCCGTCATAGAGCCCATGATATATATGTGTGTGTGTGTGTGTGTGTGTGTGTGTGTGTGTGTAAAATGACCACCATTTCAATTGCTGTTAGGCAATTTTCATTACTATTGGCATGTATACTGCCCTGATGAAAATTGCCTAACAGCAATTGTAACGGTGGCCATTGTAAATACAATGTTATATTAAATTTCACTTTTGGAGTTTTGGAGAAATGTTTTGCAGCTCCCAAGTTTTTTTTTTCTAGTGAAAATGGTTCTTTGAACGATTAAGTTTGCCTACCCCCGGTCTAGTGAACTGCCTGCCAAGTGGGAGAGTATAGAGACCCGGGACCCCTCATTGGAAGTTTCAGGGGAATCTGCGAAACAAGGCAACATGATGGCAAATTGGATGAAACTGATCAAACTTGGGGAGTCACACCTCCATGAACACCCTCCGACTCTGACATAAGTGAAATTGGGCCAAAGTCCCAGTACATTGATATTAGATAATGCTTTGTGAAGTTTAATGTTTGAAGTTTAATGTTTGATACACCCCGAATGGCTGCTTTTTATTGTTGTATGCAAGATGTTTGAAACTTGTTATATAAGGTTGAACCACAATCTAATCATTAAGGGTTTTCTTGATAGTTCAGATACTCTCGGTGTGGTGTTCTGGTATAATTTCCGTTTTAATAACTTGTTTAAAAAATTATTTTAGAGTTAACTTATTCCTCATTGGGTGGCCCCTTCCCCTGTTGGGTACAGGAGGTAAGCAATGTGGTGGAGAGGTCACTGGTGTCACAACACGAGAGTCGAGATATAGTGGAAGCAAAATGAGCGACAGCCTTGCAGGCGATGATGAGGAGTTTGAGCTAAATTTTATGGGTGTTAGAGGAAAGTAAAGAGTTGATAAAAAGATTGATGTGATTCATGTAGAATGTTTGGAGAAAAAAATGAGTTAGACAAAGGTTGCAGACCAGAGATGGGAGAAAATGTAGATAAATAGTCCAGAGAACAGAAGGTTGTTGTAATAAAGATGAAATATGTAGCGTGAAATAAAATGAGCATTTATATATATATATATATATATATATATATATATATATATATATATATATATTATAATATATATATTTTATAGAGACAATATCGAGCTTCCACTAGCACCCATTTGTGTCCACTTAAAGTTTCTTAAAGCACTCTTTTGGCTCTCCAGTTGCACAAACACAAAATTGGGCACTTCTGAGTTCTGATGCCCACCCAACAATTGCAGCCCAATGAAAATTCTGCATGCTTGAATCTGATTGGTTGCTATGAGCAACATCCCCACTTTTCAATTCCCCTGCAAACTCCCCACTTAGTGAATTTAGGCCCAGATGTTTTGTACCCTCGCATCTTTTTTAACTATTATTCTCAGAATATAGCATTCCTATACATGTAAGTATGCAAATATACAATTAAAAACAAAACAAACCAAGGGAGATAATGCATTGCTGAGTGCTTTATATTTTCAATAAACAGACATTTTATAGACACAATATATGATTTAAGAGGCAATGATACAGCATGTATTAATCAACCATGGATTTGCTGATATGTAAACAGCACTCAGCTTAATGCAATTTGTACAATACCTCATAGGTCCAGATCTAGACTTAGTATTCACTAATGCTAGTGAATACTAGTGAAGGGAGTATTCACAATAGGGAGCCTTTATGACACTTGAGTATCCTGTACACACTAGGTGAAGGAGTGGACTACCCTCTCCTGCGCTAAGCCATAGACATGCATGCAAGTGTAGCTCCTACGCAGGTATGGATCAACTCCATAGATAGAATTTCACAATTGCTAAATTAGAGAAAAAAGTAAAATAGGTTAAATAAAAGATGCCAACTTTTTTGAATGAATATCAGGAAGATTGTATCATACATCATACCACAATGACTTTTTGAACTGATTCAGCATCAGGGAGATTGCCCAACACTTCAGGTAGTCAGGGAGATCACCCGCTCTTCAGGGAGTCTCTCTGATATTCATGTAATGTTGGAACTTTGGGTAAAATGTCTAGTATTATACTCATTAAAGTGTTAGTTGAATGAAGAACCCAGAAACTACTAGTAACAGAACAAAGTAAATATGAATATTAGTAGTAATATCTGTAATATGTGTAAAATGTACTACTTGTGCAAGCACATTTTTTCTGCATTAGTCTCTGTCCTGAACAAAAGCATTACTTTTGTCTTCCTTGGTCTCTTCCTGCTTGGCATACTAATGCCCTGCTACGCTTCTCATGCCTTCATATAAGTGCAAAATATGTGTGTTTGTCTACAGTGCCATTCAGGGCTGCCAAAGATTTGGGGTTGTTCATTAATTTCACTTGTTCCTCTAACGCATTATGCGTTGAGGTGACATAAAGGGGCTTTTCATCCCTGCTTCGGGCAGCTCATTCTTCTATTCATGGAAGCCTGGCGCGATGCTGCAGAGTGTCTTTGTATTTTGTTAAGCCATTTTTTTCACAGCCTCTATAATACCCTGTTGCTGGGAAACGAGGCCACCAAAATGTCATTGTGCGTCATGCTTAATTTAATGTTATGTAGGGTTTACCGGGTTACTTGACAATTGTGGTTGAAGTTTGATGCTAGTTGTCCAAAGAGTTTTATTCAAGGGGAAAAAATGGAAATTTTGCTATTCATACAAATTATTTTTTCCAATTTATTTGTATAATCATACAAAATTTAAATCTTTAAAAATATTATATTTTTTATTGACTGTAGGATGCATTAAACTAAAACACATTCCCAAAGTTAACTTATAGCTACACATATCTGCATACTTAATAACCTATACTTTTATGGATTTGTGGTTGCATGTCCACTTTCACACCTATTAAATAATGCTCCTAAGTCAACCACCCAATATAATAATTTAGAGAAGCTCTCACAATATTGATGGCAAACTCATTGCAAATACATGGCTCATAGGCAGTTTGTGACCACATTTCCCATGTACACTGTAGTTTGAAGATACCATCTGTGCAGTCATGTTTTGACTCTACACTGTAGGGTGGGATACTTTTTTCTGGGAAACTACAGGTGCATTTCAAGGCTTGCTTACTTTTTGGTTTAGCCATGTCTTAATTATTCAATTGCCATGATGGCTAGCAGCATGCCACAGACTTATTGATCAGATTCCATCCGGATGCGTGCCCATTCGTCTGTTAATAATGTCGATCTGCGCATTTCACAACACATCCGCATGGATGGGCTATTAAAGTGGGTTTTTTTTAGCATACCCATTTTTGATAGATTACAAACCAGTCTATGCTGACTTGCCCAGGTCTGGAAAGTATGGGAATGGTCTTCTGCTGTAATGTCACTAAACCAGGATATTAAACTTAGTAAAGTATTTTTATCTTGATCTTGATCAATACCAACCCAGGCTGCCAACATTAAGACTAATTGCTCTATTGTTTTATTGTATTCATCACATAAAAACCTGTTCCTGTCCAAGAAGAAGAATGTACAATATGGCAGTGTTTTTTTTCATGATGCTGCTAGTTTGGATTTGATATGCCAGGACATGCACATGCAGGGTCAGACTGCTCTTAAGCACAATATTAATGGCTGTTTTTATTTACCGTCGTGACAGTAAGCATACTGCCCTTCTGTCAGATCACAAGGGCTAAATGCAAGTGCTCATAGCCAAGTGTCCTGGAGAAATGTCAGCTAAGACTATAATCTAGACCTACAGGCCCACACCAAAGTCTTGGCGCACTATAAGTGTGCACTTTATGCCAATCTGTCAGAACCCCGCCAACATGTGGTATTCTTCATGTGCCTCAAAGGAAATATGCCACCGTGGAAAGCCTGTCACATCAAATGGCAAGCAGTGTAATAAGGTCAGCTTAATAAGTCTATCATAATAAGTAGTTCAGAATTAGAATTACACTAATAGATTCTAGGTAGTAGAGCACATACAATAGCTTTAATATCATTCCTGGATGACCAGGTTGGATAAGAACGACATGTTGAATTAAACATAACAGAAGAAAACAGAATAATTAAATACCTAGCTCATGCTTAGCATAATAAATACATTTGCCAGAATTAAGTCCTTCTTAATTTCTTCATATATAGGATCCTCCCCCACCATCACCAAGGCACTTAATAAACCTGTAGCACTGCAGAAATCACTGATTCTTCTGTGTTCCTCTGAGCACGGCTGCCCCCATCGTTTTATGTGAATACAGTGTAACTAATAGATTCAACAAGAGGGGAGGCGCTAAATTACTGTTAACTTACTGTTACCAATAGACCATATCTGTCCTATGGATCCTTGATGATCCTGGGATTGAGCATAATCAGAGATTGCAGGACAGGTAAGCTCAGAAATATTGAAGTTATGGCTTGTACAGTCAGAATGATGGCTAATCCTACAAATCATAGAACTAGGATACTATGTAAACCGACCTTTCATGAAGACCTTTAATGAGCACCACTTCTGTAATCTTTGCCTTTGGCTTTCTAATTTATTAAAGCAATCCTTTTTCTGCATTTTGTGCCTTCAATTCAGTCAGTGAATAAACTGTGACACAAGGATGGCAAGGATGGCAAAGATTTCAAGTAAAGTTCACAGAGGATCATTTACTGCACATATTAATGTTCATCCTGCTGTCATAAATATTCATTTATTTTATGAAAGCGTTTCCTGTCTTAGTAGTCACTAGAAAATTCTTTAGTTGTTAAGATTTTTAGGACCAGTTAAAGTTGAGCACAGGATTGCAATTTACATCCCTCTTTCCCACCATCTCTTTTCTCTGTAAGTAATATCCATTATACATGCAATATTCTGCTTGGGGATAGATACATAGATGATTTATGTGTGCTGTGGAATAGGGGATATTGCTGTTATGGCCTTCTTTTATTCATTCTATATTAATATTATCAAATATCATGGTCATGGTACATATAGTCTTAATCATGGATATATATATATAGTCTTAATCTATATACCTATAAATATGTCCATATGCACTGTTATTATTCTTTTTATTATTATTATTATTATTATTATTATTATTATTATTATTATTAATACCAATATTTATAGGGCGCCTCACAGTATCTGCACAATAGGATACCAGTACAAGACAGAACATTGGGGTACAAAAGTAGAGCATTTAAAATAGAGTACAACATAGTAATGCAAAATGGAGAACAAAATGATGTACAACAACAGTGCAAAAATAAGTACAGATTAAAATGAAGTAGAAAACAATGAAAATGAAAGTAGAAAGTAAAGAAGTCGATGAGGAAAGGCAGAGAAATTTACTGGAGAAATAGAAGGAGCCAGGTAGAGGGGGGGCAGAGATGGGGCCAGGTGGTGAGGGATAACGGGAGGATAACATGCTAAGCAGGAGTGGTGGACAGTTCAGAAGACATTGGAGTAAGGAAGAAGAGGGTAGAAAGATTAGGTGGAGTAGGATTAAACCAGTCTGAAGAAGTGGGTTTTGAGGGAGCATTTGAAGGCTTGGAGGGTGTTAGATAGTCTAATAGATTGATGTAGGTTGTTCCAGTGTAAGGGGACAACTCTGGAGAAGTTCTGGATGCATGAGTAAGAGGTAGCTGTAGGATGTGAGGCAGTCACCAGCAGAATGAAGGAGATGGGAGAGAGTGTGGATGGAGAAAAACAAGGAAAGGTAGGAAGCAGAGGAAAAGGAGAGAGCCTTGTAGGTTGTTGTGAGGACTTTGAGCAGAATTCTGAAGTGGTGTGGAAGCCAATGTAAAGATTGGCAGGTTGGGGAGGTAGAGGTGGAGCGGTGGCAAAGGAAGATGCTTCTAGACTGAGGCTGGCAAAGAGGAGGATGTTGCAATAGTCTAAACACGAGATGACAAGAGAGTGAAGAGCGTCTTACTGGCTTTTTGGATAGAAAGACCTGATTCTAGTCATGTTGCGGAGGTAAAAAAAATGTACCCATAATGTATCCTTAAGTGCTTTATGCAACATGTAGTTGTTTTAACAAACAGTAGTAATTAATGTGTAAAATGTAAATCACAAATTTATAACTTTAATTTTATTTACATTTTTTTTCCAGATCTTGCACCCATACTGTTATTAAACCATGGCAAAGATATTCTCAGCATTGACATTGATGGGACAAACCTCAGGACAGTAGTGTCTAACGCAGGATCTTCAATCTTACTGGATTATGATCATCAGGAAGAAAGACTTTACTGGCTTGATCCTAAGAGATACTTTTTTCAAAGAATTTTTATAAACGGCACTAAACGTGAGGTAAAATGACATAGTGACTTATGTGATTACCCAGCAAAAGGCAAATGTTTGTGAGCTCATATTTGATGGGTAGCCCCTTTTGTTCAAAGTTACATTTAGAAGATATGGCATTAAAGAGCTTTCGTAACCTCCTGGTTTCATTTATAACACTTCATATACCCACAATCTGTGTCCTCGTTCATGCCAGCAGTCACACATTGGACAGGATCTTGGCTTCGCAGGTTTGACGATCACAGTTTTTTGGGAGACTCAGGAATTTTGCTGCCCAAATTCCAGGAGAGTAAGCAAATTTTTCATACCTTGAGCTTGAGGCAAATTTTAGTGCCTTAAGCCATAAAGATGAGCAGGACTTATTAACAACTGAAGTAATACAATCAATGGAAATATCTTATTGGTCAGGGGCTGTGCCTTCAGATATGATTTGCACAAGTCAAAAGCCTTACTAAAATCTAGATAATCTACAGATTACCTTAGATCTACTACTTTTGTGACCCAGTCAAAAATTCATTAAGGTTATTTTGACATGAACTTCCCTTTGTGAAACCATGCTGTTTGGGGTTTTCTAAGTTATTGGATTTTAAATATCTTTCAATGTTTTAACAAGGTTTTCATTAATTGCCCTATTACTCATGAAGATGAACTACATTTGCCAATTTTCAATTCCTCCTGTTGCTAGTGACTGGTTAAATAATTCAGTTAATTGTTGTGCCAGCACCCCTTTAAGTTCTTTAAGTATTCTAGGACGTATCCCATCTGTTCCCATGGATTTGTCAACTTTAAACTTTGAGAGCTCTGGTAATAACTGCTCCTTAGCAAAGGGATTTGTGACTGTCTCTTTTATATCTATAGCCTTCCTTTCTAAGTGTGGCCCCTTTAATTCTCTCCTGATTATACTCAGGGTGGGTAAATGACTGTGAAAGCTCTGAGTGTCTCTAATAATTTAAGACCAAATCCATATGGTGGAAAACATACACATTCACACTCTATCTATCTAAGGAGGCACGCAGAGGACACAAAATGTTATATATTCAACATCTATATAGATTTATCTAGATATATTAACAAAAAAACAAAAACGTTTTAACACATACAGTATCACAACAATGTGTAGTTAGATAGATAGCTAGATAGATGGATAGATAGAAAGAAGCAATAATCTATGTCTCATATTCTCTCTACAAATATTATATGAAAACAGAGAGAGGGACATAGTGACATACCACTGACACATACCTACCGGCTACCTATGCACAGGTAATATACGGGCTAACTAGTATAGGTATGCATAGAGTCACACATGCTGTACTGTATATTTCTAGATATATAAATATTTCTTGATATAGATATCTAAATGGGGGGGAGGGGGCTATTCAGGCATCAGAAGATGTTCTGATGTGCTCTTTCCATTATGGCAACCAGGAAATAGTAAGAAGCATCTTCTGTAACTAGCAGCACATTCCCCCAGCACTTGGTACTGGCCCATCACTCCAGTAGCCTATCTGGCATTTGTTAGAAGACACTAAACACCTGTTCTGAGTGAGCCCCACACCAGTGATGAATAAAATACACATTCTATAGTTGGACATCAAACAGAGGATGGCGTACAGATGAAGACTGTATTGTGTTAATAAATGTACTTTATTGTAATTCATGTAGTTACATAGTACATACACACTTTAAAAAGTATAAGTTTACTGATAGCTCTGAATGTCATGAGTGTACAAAGATCGCTGACAGCTGTTTGCCGTTACTGTATTAGTCTATCGGGCAACCGCTGGCAATCTTTAGACACTAACAGCTGCCAGTTTCAGTGGATTGCTGTTGATTGCTTGACATTCTGTAACTGTAAAAGCCTGTAAGACAACCAACAGCAGCCCCATAAAGACAGTTTACTAACCATTGAGCTGTTACATACTAGTAGAACAAAAATATGTCTACACCTGCACAGATGATTCATAAAACATCCAAAAAGTGGGTTGTAGCCAACCACCTGCATGGTTATGCTCCACCTAATTCTGTCGTTCAAACTTTAGACACTTCTACATATTCTTACTGCAAGGCTGGCTGCAGACACTAGTGATACGGGGTTAGTATTATAATGTAATTATATTATAATGTCATTTTAAGTTTGTCAGCGTTTATGTGTTGGAATTTATCATTGGGCCAGATCGGACTTCCCTGTCACTCCCCTCTCGCAGTCGGAAAAGTTGGAAAAGACAGTTGNCTAGTTTGTACAACACGGACATTGATTTCAGAGACTGAAAATCGGGACCAAAAGAGTTAACTAGAATGGACATGCACACCAAATCTTAACAAACAAAATCTTTACAACCTCTCTAATCCACAAATCAGTTTAATAATTTCCCACAGAATAGCAGAAAAATGACGTACAGCATATTCCATAATATATATATATATATATTCCATAATATACTGTCAGAAGTGACGGTATGGAAACACTGAATATAATAGAAATCAATGGAGATTTGTAGTATTTCAATTACATCAGTGGAAGAAGTGCTGGTATGCCATACCCCTGTATACGCCCCCACTTCGAGTCCTGTATATACATATATGAGTACCACAATACACCTCAAATTCAAGCAAAGTATCCTAATATATCGCTCACCAAAGACAAATTTCACTCTAAAATGTGGGATTTACCTCCACCCTACATACATTTATATACTATCCCTATTTGAATACTAGCTCCCTCCCAGGCTGCTCTTCACCCTTTAAAGACTTTCAACCCTTTCCTGCGCTTATGATTACAGTGGGGCAATCCCTACTTGTAACATTGCATCCATATATTTGGGTAGGAGGAGTACTCAAATGTCCAGCTCTCCAAGTGGGAGAGATAAAGTGCTAACAGTAGGGCAAATTTTCATGATAGGCAGTAATTCAGCAAAAAAGTCCATAAGCATAATTTATAATCACTGATAGGTGTCCAATAGCTTCATCCCCATGTGGGTATCTGCATGAGTCCATGGCGTTCTTAGTCCTGATGCACCCTCTTAATCCATCAGCTTTTCCAAAGGTGCACGTGTTTACCTCCCCTGCAATTCAACATGGTTTTGCCCATTTTGTCCACAATTCAACATAATTCAACATAACAATATGAAGAATAAGAATAGCACAGACATGCTACTAGATATGGATATATTTGCCTTGTTATGTGCTGAGGTGCCCTGAACTATATTTCCTATGTGACCATGTTTATACATGTTATATATGTTTATAACACTGTGCACAAATTAAATTGCAATCCAAATACTATTAATTAAAAATGTGTATCTGAAATTTAATTTAAATGCAGTAGATTGGGAAGTGTGCTTTTTCCCATCTAGTGAGCCACAAATAAAAAGACTCAATATATTAGACGCAAAGTATATTCCGGAACGCACTTCACAAACAGTTGGGCCCTAAAGCTGGCCATACACTATAAGATAAATTGTTCCAATCTAAAGAGTGGGTAAAACCATGTTGAATTGCAGGGGAGGTAAAATGAATGTCAGTGTTTGCATGCAGGGAGAATACTTTATTGTTGCATGTTGCACACAGATACTGACCAGTGTTACTGTTACTCTGTTATTAGACTTGTGCTGGAAACATCATCGCTCACCTGTATTACTGATTGCAAATTAATTCAATTTGCCTCCCCTGCAATTCAACATGGTTTTGCCCACTCTTTAGATTGGAACAATTTATCTTATAGTGTATGGCCAGCTTTAATGTACATTTAGCCTGTTCCTTAAAGATGTAACCTAAAAATAGAGAGGAACAGATTGCCACATCAGCTTAACCCAATATCCTGAAGATACATGATTATAATAATGACACCAGCAGCATGAATTAACTGGTTATACAAGACATTATTGATTTACACTAATTATAATCTTAGTTATAGTAAGCCATGCTTCTAATTTGTATTTGTACATTTTATACCTTTGTGGAAACATGTACCTTCACATGTACTGCTCAAAATACATTCACAAGACCCCAGTTTGTGTTAATTTCTTGTGATAGCGTGACAATCAGAACCACAGCATTTAAATAGTTAACTTTTAACAAATTCTTGTATGATGTTACATGTGCTTTGTGAAATGACCTGAGCACCATCTTCAGACTTCCAATACTAAAATTATTGGGTTTACTGCCAATATTCAGCAAAAAAAAATATTTTATACAGTGTGTTCAGTATTAAAAATGTAATAATAACCCTATCACATTCAGTGAAGTTCAAAAAGGTATTAAAGTGCTTAAGCCCCTGAAGGCTTCAGGGCCGGATGGCTTCAGTGGGAATTACTATAAAATACTAGCTGTAGAAATCTCAGAAACCCTTCAATCCTTGTTTAACGCCATACTGAGTCTGGGAATTCTACCTAGTTATTTTAATGCTGCAGTAATTAAAGTGCTACCCAAACATGGGCATGATCCTACACTCCCTTCTTTGTATAGGCCGATACCGTTAATGTCAACTATAATGTCGACTAAATTTGTGCTGACCACCTAAAGTGTCTTTTGCCACATATTATTCATTGTGATCAGACAGGGTTTATCTGGGCTGGCACTCTGTGGTAAATATAACGAAAGTCCTGTCTGCAATGCAACATTTGCCTGGGTGTGATGCATCAATTGTGGCACTGTCCATGTTCTTTACCTGTTTATGTTTTGTATTGTTTCGTTTTTCTCTGGAAAGGAATAAAAATGTATAAAAAAAAATATAATAATATGGTTATACATTATTATATATATCTTGTTTATGTCTATATGAATTGTTTGTGACTGTACTATTTTTCTATTTTAGCGAATGCGTGCTGTAGTTAGAGGGGCAACTCGATTCACTTTGGATTGGAAAAATAAGAGAATTTTCTGGACTAAGCAGCACAAGGGAACCATAGAGTGGACCGAAATGAGTGGAAAGAAATCTCAAACTCTTTTGAGAGGTTTAGTTCACCCCATCTTCATTTCTGTTGATCCAGTGGAGGGGTATATGCTACTTTAGAACCTAATTTTCATTACTGATTTTTTTTTAAAGAATGTAAGCAGGACTGAAAATGCTTCAATATTTTAATATTTTATTCCTAGAAGTGGGGGTATATATGGGTGTATGGCACTTCTCTCCATTGACTTTTATTATATTCAATGTTTTCATAATGCCACTTGTAAATTTCCATACCCTCACTTCTAAACTTCCACTTTAACCAATGATTATAGAATAATAAGTCATAAGATCTTGAATTTTAAGCTTTACTCAGACCTAATTCCCAGACATATGATTAAAGGACAATTTGCAACCAAAAACACAAAGGAAATGTGCCAGTTGAGATGTGGCTAACATACAGTTGAGATGGGCACTCACTAGAATGGTATCTCTCTGTGTATATTGGGGCCGATAAACCTTTATTTTCTCAATCTTTTCTTTAATGTATTGTATTTGGCAGCGCCGTCTCTTGTGTCCCAGTTCACATTAAACATCATCGGCCTTTGTAGGGTAGAGAAGGCTCATTAAATATTGTGGTCAGTGTATGCTAGAGAAGGCTGTCATTTCACATTCATTCACATGTTCTGGATTGCTTGTTGTGGGCAGGAAAAAAATAAGACTGACAACACGAACTCTGTTGGATGGCCACTAGTGGTCTGTGAGTAAAATACATGTTCAACAAAAACAGACACTTATCAGTAAGTGAGCGGTAAACAAAGGGTGTCTTTCAAGTTTTTGTGGAACTACATGTCATGGCATTGCAGCCCGATACACTTATTATGAAATACATTAATTTCAGTTTTACCTACACTGATTAGCTTTACACACATGACATTAACGGCCATTGGTAGTACAGGTTTATTACATCAGATGAACCAGAAATGTAGTACAATTGTATATAACAAAATGATTTTCTGATTTTCAGCTTCCTGTTCTGGACATCCAGCAGACCTGTATCTGTCATTCAAAGATCCACTCTGAACGGGACCAATGCGATGTCTGTTATTGAAGTAAATGGAGAGGTGAAGGCCATAGTGCTGGATACAAATGATAAGAAGATATACTGGATTATATCTAAAATAGAAGATGAAGAATTAAGTATTGGCACATGCACGTACACTGGAGATTCTGCAACAGTAATCAAGTATCTAGGACAGTAAGTGTCGATAACTATTGGACCAGAGCTCAGAGCTCCCCTCTGGATCCAGGCTTCAGCGTGGAAGAGGGAAGGCTGCTCCTCTTGCTTATACAGAGATTTAAAAAATATACTTAAAGCAGGGAAGAAGCACATTGGATAGAACCCTCACCTGTCACCTTCTCACTGTACTATGTCTTTCCCGCAGATTTACATTCCACTTCCCACCCTGTCCCATATTGCCATTGGTAATGCTTCCAGCACAGAACACTGGATCCAGATCCATTCTGATAACAGGATTTGATTGTGCATTTTAGAAAAAAGAAAACAATATCTAAACTAATAATCTAAAAGTAGCATCTCAATTTAGAAACCTGGATTGTGTGTGTGTGTGTGTGTGTGTGTTGGTATGGGAGTGGGGGCAAGAAAACAAATCCCCTAAATTATGAATAGGGCGCCGCCCAGAGACGTACAGAGGGCGCCCTCTATGTCAGTATGAATGAAAGTCATATAGTAGATAAGGTAATTCAGTAATCTTTCGGCGAGTGATTGTTAATTATGTGAGTTTTTTTTTTTTTTACTGAGGAGGTTTTATACCAAAAATGGAAAAATATCTTTCCCCTTCCCCAACAAAAATGTTTCACACCCTGTGTGTGTCAATAACAAACAATATATTTCTTTTGTGGAACATTGTAAAATAACCCACAAAAGAATTTACCAATATTGTGATTGTGATGTAGAGACTTTATTTTGAAAGTCATTACCGTATATACTCGAGTATAAACCGACCCGAATATAAGCCGAGGCTCCTAATTTCAATGAATTAATACTCGACTAATTGGGTCGAGTATTAGCCTCCCCCCAGTATGTCTGCCTATCACCACTGCGAAAGGCTTGTGTCACTCATGTCACTGATGGATTATTATCCCCATAGGATTGCATTGACTCTGGTCTCTATATCCAGCTTCTATAGATCTTCCCCTATATGTCTCTATTGTCCCCCTGTTTCCCGCACGTGCAGGGTTAATATAAGGCATATAAGGCAATGTAAAGCTCCTGTGCTTAAATAATTTTTTTTGAGTATAAGCCGAGGGGTGCACTTTCAGCATATAAAATGTGCTGAAAAATTCGGCTTATACTCGAGTATATACGGCAATTGGTAAATTGTATTTATAACATATGCTTTGTGTACTTGTTTATGCTGATTTTAATTACTACTCAAATTAACAAGGTTTATTGCTATTCTGTGTTGCCCAGTGCCTAGGTTACAAAATATAACCAGCTTATTAATAACTGGCTTATACAGATTTAGAAGGCTAAATTCTCCTCCCCCTATTTCTTAGAACTTCAAGACAAGGGATTTGGGCACTTTCAATTTTTTCTGATCATATATACTATTCAGAGAGGAAATCTGCATCCATTCAAAGGATAAATAAATATACTGGGAAGGATTCTGTTAAAATTACTTTAAAACCAACCATTCCAGACATCTCTGATATAAAATTAGTCCCTCAAAGGACTTCAGCTGTATCGCTCCATTCTCACAGGTCTGGTAAGTTGATTTATTATGAATTGTACAAAACATATTAGCTATATAATGTTTTGCTCACAAGTGAATGCTACACTGAAAAAGCATAGTTACCATGTTTTACAGATGATTGTAAGAAAGACTGTCTGGTTGTGTCTAGTGCTGCAAGGAAAACTGTTTATCGATAAATTGGCAGAATCAATATTTCTCCTTCATCCCATCTGGGGGACACATCACTATGGGGTTGTAAGGGCCTGACTGGAGTGTGGTCACATAAGAGTTAATTTTTATGATACGCTCCTTCTTCTGCATCCCCTGCTGCATCTCATTATTTTTTTGTGTCCTATAGTGGGGCTGTGTATTTCCTGGGCTATGGTGTAGCCCTAAAGACAATCTATTTCTTTTTACGTTTTTTCCTAGTTTGTTACAGTAGAGGATATGCTATAGTCAGAATACATAGCTCTTTTTTTTGGAACCAATGCCAACCCAAGAGTATAGTCACTGAATGTTTATCTGGTTCCACTCTGGGACCGTAATTTGTTTCTGAAGGCTCAAAATTTTCAACATGGAAGGTCGTATCCTTTGCTTGCTATTACATCGGCGATGCGTATTAGTTAGGAACACTGTCCTGCAGATCACCTTTATTAGTGTTAAACCAGAATAAAGTAGTATGCTGCAGTATTTCATTTTCCAACCAAATTTCATCAGAAGTTTGTTCTTCTGGTAATTAATTCCACAGATTCTCAAGGTCCTTCTAGGTTTCTGTGTGTTGTTGGAGGATATATTTGAATGGGAACATAGGGCTCCACAAGACAGATTCCTTATTTGTCCTTTATGATGCTCAGAAGAAAGGATTGCCTGCTTCTAAGAATTCTATTGCTCTTTGGATCAGGTTCACCATTTCAACAGAATCTTCTACCATTGGTAGTCCATCCCCTCGTAGAGTGACTGTGCATTCTACCAGGGCAGTGAGTTCTTCCTGTGCGGTGAGCCAAGTGGTTTCAGTGGAGCAGCTTTGCTAAGCGACCACTTGGTCATCAATATACACCTTCACAAAGTTCTTCCACTTTCACACGTTCAAAGTGGAAATCTTGGCAGGACAGTCCTAGGTTTCTCCTTGCCTGAGTGCTTTCACCCTTGAGTCCTGCTTTAGAAGGATTTTAGCAGATCCCTTTCTTGCTCAGTTTGTATTCTTTTACAGAGGTGTGTATTCTGTTTACCCATACAGAGTATGTTATTGTTGATGTTACCTAAGTTTAGGGGTAGACCCTATGTTACATCTGGCTTTTTAAATAAAACTGAGGAGCAGCGGGTGTTCCAGGGGGAAAAGCCATGCCTTTACAATCCACATAGTGATGTGTCCCCAGATAGAAAACAGAGAAAGAGACTTACCTGTAAGTACCAAAGTCCTCTTTTGCGGTATGATACAATCATTTATTTTCCTTCATTAAGGGCTAAAGAGATGGCTAGTTTCATGAAGGTCAAGACAGGGGAAAAACTAATATATTATTATTGATAAATATAATTATTTATAATTATTTATAAAAATAATTGTGTATTTTTTGAACCGCAATAGAGGGTAAAAGTGCGCTTTACGGTCAATTGAATCAGGCCCATTAAATTGCTGTTTTCAAATAGTGGTGATTAAGATCAGTGATGCACATTTTGCTGAATGCTTTTACGCAACAAATATATGTTTATAATCAACTCTGGTTTAAACATTTGTTGGGTAGGGTGCAGTAGCATGAAAACTTTTTAAGGTGTAGTGAATGGGAGAAAGAAGGAGGAGGAGGGGGTGCACAGGAATACCTGTACATGGTAAGTTTGTAAGACTGAAGTAGTCATACAGGCGTATATGTAATCTGTTGACTGTTTATTGCATCTCAACTTTCTTACTTCCCCTTTCTTCCTTGCTTTATCTGGCAGGGGATATAACATTGTATAAAATATAAATGAGCCAATATATTTAGGACCTTCTGAAGTCTTATAGCTGGGACTGTTTCTTGCTCTATTTTTTCTTGTTTTAAGTACCCTGCTGAAAATCATTAAACATAACTGGAATATTGGTCTTTGCATTGATCTCTTTATTATTTATACATTGATTAGTTAATTAATAACACAGTTTATTCTGTATACAGGGTGCCATGGACACAGAAGGGGTGCCTAATGAAAATTTATATGTTGAGATGTTTGTGATTTACAAGTCAAATAATGCTTTAATAGTTATATTTACCTTTGTTACAATGGTATGCTGCATGCTGCGTGCTGCGATGACATATTTGTCCACAAGGTGGCACTATGCAGAAATGGGAATCATTGCTTATGAAAATTATGTGTCAGTACAAATCATTTAACAGTAAGAAAAATATCAGATATAAATAGTAGTTGTAAATAGGGTAAACATATGTTAAATAGAAGATTAATTAATTTGATAAGCTTGTCTAAAGAGGTGAATTTTAAGGGGGTGCTTAAAGGTTTTGAGACAGGATGATAGTCTTAATGGACAAATAATGTTATTCCAGGGAGTGGCTGCAACTGAATATGTAAATCCAGATTTCTGTCATCAGAAATCAGAGCATTTGTTCAGTGTAGGGGAGACTTGTATGTCCTGTGAAGATCTGAGGAAGTAAACTGAGATGAGTGAGGATTTGGGGGTGCAGTCCCGGGGTGGCTTTGTAGGATATAAAAAGGATTTTCTGTATGAATCTGTAAGATACAGGAAACCAATATAGAGATTTACAAAGTGGACCAGCAGAGCTTTTTGCAGTTGATTCGTAAAAGCATTGTTCAGTTAGACCATGCTACTGACCAATGGCTATTAGACCATGCTATCTCCAGAGTTCTGCAAAGTAAGTATTTTCTGAGTGCATTGAATGGAATTATTAGTGATCCTGTGGGGCAGGTTATGGGTCATCAACATTTTAAGTGGTTTGTCTCTCATGTTTGAACTTAAACATGAAATGACCCCTGTAAATTTTGTAATTTAACATAATAAATTATTCTTGTGACTAATCCTGCGTTCGGAAAAATAAAAATAATATGTGCTGTCCATGTTCAGAGGCACACATATTGAATTATTCCTATGTGTCTTTATTATTCCAGGGTCGGAGTCGTGTACCAATAACTATTGCATAAGAATATGTGAGACTGATGCTTTTAGTCAACAGTGCAGATGTATGGAAGGTTTTCAAATATCTGCTGATGGAAAGTACTGTGAAGGTAAGATTAAACACTAAAAATGAACGATCTATCTATCTATCTATCTATCTATCTATTTATCTATCTATCTATTCATATACATATGCAAGAGAGAGAAATAGGAATAGAAAGAGCTATATATTCATATACCTACACACACACATATAGGTATGTAGCACTATCTACACAGAAGCATTCACATATAACATACATAACAATCACATACAACACATTTTGTATGCCCTAGGCACACACACACACACACATAGCACATACGTGCAAAACAATCACATACATCACAACACAATTAGAACAGCTCACACACATTATATTTCAGCAGAGCTGTGCTAATATGGCCTTTTTGAAAAAAGTATGGGTGGTGCATAGCAGCAGCAGAAACATAAGAGTTAACAGCAAAATGACTCCTTGATTGCTAGTGAGGCACCAGGGAAGGGTTTCTAAAAATCTTCTGTATGGAGCTTCTTCCTTGCCAGTGCCATATTAACAATGGGGATTATGGTACTACAGCCCCAGGCCTCCATTGTCAAAGAAGCACTGTAGCTAATAATCTCAGTGTGATGAAGGAGACCTTATTGTGATGAAGTAAAATACAGTATGATTGAGTTACCCACATATAACTGACCACCACACATAATCCATGAATCACTGGCCCCTTCAATGAGCCTTTCTTAATTTTCAGCCCCAGGCCCATGTGGCTTTTCATCTGGGAGTAGGAGTATCTCTCCAGATCTTTAATGGCCCAGCTGGCATTTGCCAGATGGCCAGTCCATCATTAAACACACACACACACACACACAAATTTCTATTACAGGAGAATATATTATATAGAGTTGGCAGCTAAACCTCCAAACATCTTAAAATGAAGTTAATTATAAAGTTTACCTTACTGTTAGCTCATAAGAACAGAAGAGTGAAGGAGGGGGATGTCCAAGTGTACATTTGACTCTCACAGTGAGTCACTGACTCACCACTAACACAATCTTATGAGTTGTACGGAGACTGCTAGGCTAAGCAGCCACAACTACTGGTGTTCAGGCAGCACTAGTATGTGGAGTTGCAGTCGATACATTCCTGATGCTCCCCTTAATTCACACCCAGTACAATTACAGGGGGAGTTCATTAGTCATAATTTGCGCAGTGTTGATCAATTTTACATCTATTATATTTCTAATAGATAACAAGTATATAGAATTCTGTTGATTTAGCAAATATATTTTATAGGTGATACACACATTAAAGTGATACACACATTAAGTTGCTGAATAGCATTTATCAAGCTGACGAAAAGTAATTGACAATGAGACTATGATAGTAGGAACAACTGATTATGCACTGGTATAGAACATAAACTTACAAAAGCGCAACTCACCATTTAAGCCAATAGGGCATATACTTTCACTACTTTACATTGCTCTATACCAGATTGTTTAGTGCACATTTGCACCTACAGTATATTATAAAATGGCTGCTCTGCATCATAACTACAGCATTCCCGGAATGAATGCCTTGCTTATATGAACATTGCAATAGAGGTATGTGCGATATTTAGAAAAACGAAAACAATTCCAGCTGTTGAACTATAAATGTTTATTAAGAGAGGTTAAAGTTCATCATTTCAGCTTTGGAGGTGAACTTAGAGAAGGAAAAATAGCTAAGGCAGATTGTTTTACTTATCTATCCTGAAAGATTCATGAGTTCTGTATAATTAACGTAGTCTGTGCATAACCAATAGACACTTAGCAGTACAGGTGTATAATCAAAGTTACTCAAGTTTAACTTTCTCTGTCAGATATTAATGAATGTGCCTTATGGACTCACGGCTGCACTCTTGGCTGTGAAAACATCCCAGGTTCTTATTATTGCACCTGCCCCAGAGGTTATGTCCTTCTTCCAGACAACAAGTCGTGTCATGGTGAGTTGTATTGATCTACTGTACACTTCCCATTGCATACCAACAATGATAGTGCTGCTAGGCGCCATCAGTGATGTTCCTCCTGTGAAAGTCACTATGGGAAGTTGTTTTGGAACAATAACAATTGGAAAACATAAAAAAAAAAACACTGGATCTGTCAGATCCAATTGCATAACTGAAACGTGTATTGAGCAAATGAACAGTCCCAAATAAATGGATAATTTCCACTCTCTATGAACAAAAACGTCGGGTTGTTGTTGTTATAATTATTATATATTTGGATTTTTTTGTAGTAAAAAATTCATGGAGTCATGGAAAACCTGGAAAAATATGAATTCATTAGTTTCTGCTATAAGCAGACTTTTTTTTTATACTTATTTACCAGGAATTTTAAGTACGACTAATTTTTGTTATACAGCTAATAAAAAGTCTGGTTCAGAACATCTCACATATTAAATGAACAAATAATAGTAAGACTAGTTTTCTTATTGGCCTGACATAGACTATAATTATTGTAGCAATTAATTAAATTGTTGATTACTGTCGGTATCCATATAGGAAGCTGTCCGTCATGATAATCTTTATGACTCTCATCACTGTAGTTTATNGGTATTTGCTCCTTAAATAATGAGAACTTTAAAAATGATCAACCTAATGTGTAAGATTACAAATTTCCAGTAAATGCTTTGTTTATTGTTAGCTAAATCTTCCTGCGTCTATGAACTGCATCTTACTATGTGGACAATTACTTGTCAGTGTGTTTACAGGCAGATGCAACAACTGTAATATGCCAATTACATTTCTCATGCTAATCGCAGAACCATGGAATGTGGAATTAGCTGCGAGACACATTTACTATGCATTTGTTTTAAAAATGGGTGTANAGCTATTACATTTACAATATTACATTACAGTTATAATGCCAGAACAAAAGATTAATGAGTAATGAAGCGGCTTCAGTATTAAAATAACAACCATTTTCTAAAGGTGTAAAATAGTGTAAAATGCTTTAATCAGCAAAAATATCCCTCAGATATAACATGTAAAATAAATATTATACATTTTTAATTGTCACTAAAATGCACAAAACATTTTAAATTTGATGCATAATGTATGTTAATGTTTGGTAGTTTTACACATAAGTTAGTACTTACCCGCATAGTACTTTATGGTGCAGATCCAAGGTTTTATTGCAGCGTTTTTACAAATTTGCTGCTTACACAATGTGTGTGTGCTATTCAAGCTGCAACATTAGCAATTTTGAATAGGACGTACAGTGCTAAAAAGGTATATCTGTGTGCAAACAAATGCCCATAGGCAATGTCTGCAAAGTGACTACTGACTATACAAGTTTGCCTATTTTAAAAGTTTATTTATTTATTTTTAATTATCATCAGTTTAAAGACATAACAAATGTTTTACACTCTTTCAATTATTGCATAAAAGCTAATTGGTGTTTAAATTGGTGTTTAAACTTCACTATATTGTTTTAACTATAGTTTGAAAAAATGACACTTACACCAGCCCCTGCACAGAGTTATTCTGCATAATTAATAAAAATGATGGTAGGAATAAAATATGTCTTACTGGCATTTTGTAAATTGTAAGGAGCTGGTAATCCTAGGAGAGCTACACATGCTTTTGCAGAGGGTAAAGTAATCAGAATGTTTTCCCATGATTATGCCACAAGCGTTGTTCCAGTTTATGTCCCACAATTGAAATAATTATGCCACAAAGTACAAATAATATAGTCCTAGCAATTTATCTGTTTGTATGATCCTACCATAAACTAGTGACCCTACAAATCCCTTAAGTCCCTACAAGTTCCTAGAAACTTCTATCATATTCCACAACACCTACCCGCATGTCACTTTTTGTATTGTAGGACACTCTGAGCCTGACCCAGAGGTGTATGCAAATCAGCACGTATTGAGTATCCCATACTGCTAACTGCAAAATATAGATATGCTGTGTGCAACCCAAAGGTGTACGAAACTGTACCTCTGTAGTGACGTAGCTTATGGCAAAGGTCAATGCAGCTATAATATTGTATACCCTATGCAGGGTATAGCACTGTCATGTATACTGGAAATAGAGCTTATGAATAATGCACAGGATTCAAGCTCAATCTGAATGCATTATAACAATTTCAAATAATTAATTTGTTAAAAAAAGATGATTGACTATGTGCCTCTACCTCTTCCCTTCCACAACACCCACATCAGAACNCAGTGTAATTGCGGTTGCTGTTTTTCTAGGCATGCGCACAGCAAAATAGAAAATTAGATTCAACCTGATGTGTGCCCCTCTCCTTCCTTCACAATCGTCATTTAAACGAGGCCATAGTTTTATTTACTCTGATTACCTTCAACACGCCTCAATATGTGAACCTGTCTTTAGCTACTAGTCTAAACCCACATTATAACATGTTTCTTTTATTACTGCCAGTTATATTAAACGTCTTATAAAGTATTTGTCATTTATTTGATTGATCAGACATGCAGATTATTTGTTTCAATTTAAATATTCAATGCAATATAAATCAAATATTTTTGATGGCCACATTTTCATGAATTCATTAATCAATCAGAAGATAATAATATAAAGTTACAGTATATACAGTATAACACTATGCAAGGAATCTCTGCCTTATTTAACTGTATTAAATCTACTAGATGTGACCCCCTGCTTGCAGGAAAGCAAAAACTGTAGCCATGGTTGTGTACAGACAGCGGGAGGACCTGTCTGCTTTTGTCCTGAAGGCTCGGTTCTTGCAAGAGACGGGAAAACATGCAGAGGTATGTATGTAGTGTGTTATAGATAAATTTATTATTATTAGTTATTATTATTATTACTAATGCTTGTTTATTAGTTACCACAAATAGGACATTATAATCAATCAGTTTTGTGTGCCTAGCAGATGCTTTAAAAGTAAAATGAAGTGATTGTCATATTTCAGAAAACACA
>JABWIB010001243.1:5903-23415 GCA_016617825.1 Platyplectrum ornatum
TAGTGTGCAGCACGTGGTGGGGTGGGATTCAGGATTTGCATCTCTNGCTCCGAAATCACAGTCAGAGTGATCATGTCATCTATTGGGAGAAATGAGTTAGTTCATAATATTGTCATCCACATTGTGTGTTAATGGTCCCTAATGATGTAATGTAAATTACCATCTCCAGTTGGTGTCTCACTAAGCATGTTGTCTCCTGTTTGGATGTCCGCAGGAAGTTGGGATAACAGGTGAACCTGGTGTGATGTTGTGGCAGAGGATGAAGTTCCTAACCAAGAAACAAGTAAGTGAACATTATGGGGTTTTTTTGTTGTTGTTTTATAAAAAAAAAAAATTTAATCTAAAACTAAACAAACCAATTAATAACACGTACATTAAAGTTTTTTTCTAATTTTTTTCCAATCTTTAAAAAAAAAAAAACATTATATAAATTTAGGATTAACACTACAAAGCCATGTACTAAAACATTAATATGCTTAGTTAACGTTATGTAATAATTCAAATGTTAAAATCAAAAGTAATCATTAAACATACAAATTTGTATACAACAACATTAATAGTTTTCACAATGTGTACATGTACGCACACTTTAATATTTAATTGCTTATATTAATCTCTTTCCCTTACCAGGCATTTCACCAACATCAACATGTCTGCCAGAGTGCCCAGATTGGGATTGGGATGCCTTTGAGGGTACCTTCTGCGCTGCCTTTTGGCATTTCGGAGGCAGGACAGGACTGTCTAAGGATGGAGGGAAAAATGTTTCGTGTTATTTTTTAGACACATCAGTCTTTATATTTGTTCATGACAATTTTCTGTTTAAACAATAAAAAATGTGTCTATTACCTTGACACTCAGGCAAATCGTTGTCAAAATCACCAATACCCTGGACTACTTCCTCTGGCAAGACACTTCGTACACGTTCCTCATAGTCGTGTAACACAATGTGATCCACCTCACCACCACCAGTAGTACTCTGGTGCTTCTTCTTTTTGGCTAATTTATTTTTAAGCTGCCGATTGATGTCAGAAAACTGCTTGTGACACATTTCGTCTGACCGTTTATAGGGCCCTATGGCATTTACTGCCGCCACCACCTCGCGCCAGAGATGACGCTTCCTAGCGTGACTAGTGATGAGACATTTTGTGCCATAAAGCTCCTCATGCCTCTATAGGCTGGCCTCCACTAGGGCTGCATTTTCAGCATGGCTGAACCGAATGTTGCGGCCACTCTGTGTTTTGCCACGAGCCTTAGCGGGAATTTGACTCTGCTGCCCAGGAACATCATCCCCACTCTCTGACATAAGGATTCTAGATGAAAATTGAGTCATTAGAAAATCGACGGGATTTCCACAAAAAAATCGCAGACGTACATCGGAGGAATTCGACTTCGATTTGAATTTGTGTCCAGAATTCGAAGCTTTGTGAATACGCAACATCGAAAGGGTGATTCGATTTGAAATTGCTTCGAAAAGGTCCGAATTCAAATCCCATTAAAATTGCGCCTTAGTAAATACCCCCCTATGGCTGTTACCCAGCCCATTGCTTCAAGTACCACCAGAGAGAGGTCTGAGTACTACAAGTGATACTAGTACTACTGAGAACCACAACTGTAAAGCATGAATGGGTCGCTATACTGTACATTCCAACCAGAGAGATCATGCACAAGCCCAATTCCAATCCATATGCACAGAACGTCACGTCTCTGGATCTATTCTCTACATAATCTTATCAATATAATTAGCATTTAAAACAACTGAAATTGTATATGTAATTTTACTGTACAAACTTTGAAGAACAAACTTTTTATAGGCTAAAGAGATTATGCAGCATTTTCTTATGCATGAAAATGTACTGATATTACTTATGAGAAAACAAATTACCAAGTTGTCATGTAACTCAGACATGCACTAAAGAACTGTAGCCTTCAGTAAAAACATTTACTTTCTTTTCTCAAAGGTTTATTTTTTTACCAAATGTTGTATATTGTGAATACTGTATATGAATATAATATATAAATCAAAGTATTGCACAGTATTATGCTATATTTACAACTTATATTAATATTATATATTATTACAAAATATAATGCAGGAAGAGGTAACAATGTAACAAGAAAGTGAATGAAACCATCTGATGGTTAGCTGACTTCAGATGGTTAGCTGAGTACGAAACGAGCTAAAACCAGACCGCACGGAAGTGGGGCTGCGGTTGTGATCTGGGCAGTAGCCACTTGAAATCCTGCATCAGCTAAGGGTTTGTGTAAGTTCCTGACAGACACACAGTTTACAAAACTAAACTAGAGTTAATCAGGGTTGGAGATTGGGGCTAGAGGCAGAGATTTGCATGAAATCACTTCCTCAGCTCGGGGCCAGGGAAATTTGCTGACTCTTCGGGTATACAGGGAGATTTGCTCATATTTGTGAGTCTCCCAGAAATTCAGACATGGAAATAAACACACTAAATATACACACTAAAACCAGCATACACTAATTTGCACTTTATTACACTCCAGTATATAGATTATTTAATATTTTTTAATATAGCTTTATGACTGAAAAGCAGCTCCCTGGCACACATTTTGTAATTTTAATGTCTTCATTTTTAGTGGTATTTATTTTATACTTTTATATGTAAATCATTATTATAATTTTACAATATATAGAAAAAGTTACTGTGAAATATGTATAAATGAAAACAGAAACACAATGCTAGAAATAAGTGACCATATGATAGACCCCAATAGCAGTTTGGCAAGGGATGAATGTTCAAAAGCACATATGTGAGACAAAGAAGAGGTTCACTTCTCCCACAAACACCTGAGTAAAAAGGGACCACTTCTAAATATCTATTTTTATTAACACTGTGCTTCCAAANACCATTTGTGCAAGAATGCATACAAAATATTGAATATATCAAACACTAATACGTACATAGTATTAAAGACTTTACATATATTTACATGACATACACTTTAAGAACAAGTTAGCATCTTGGCAAAATATAAACATTAATTACCTCCATCAGATACCGAGCCTGTAAACCTACACTCACATTAAAGCTAATCTTATTCCCTATTAATGACTAATGCCGCAAGGAATACTTCACCCTCTTGACCAACTATCTCTCCCTCCCTACTGTAAACGTCAGCATACTGGACCTGATTCTGGCGGCCGCAGCATGCAAAGCATGCAAAAGCGCAGCTCTGAATAGAGCGCAGGGAGAGGGACAGGCCAATGCCCCTCATCCCAGGCCATATGCCCCTCATCCCAGGCCATATGCCCCTCATCCCTGGCTTTGTGCCCGACTCTGTGCTATTCAAAACATTGCATCTCTGCCAGCCTAGATCAGCCGCACTATCCCCCAGCGTAGCTGCTGCCATCCAGCAGACTTAGTCCAGCCGGGCATTTAGCTTGTTTATTATGTATATTTATATACCGTACTTAAGAAATATGTGGACAATTATTTCTTAAGTATATAAATATACATAACGATGTTGCCTGACTGCACTAATTGCCTGGCTGGACTAATACTTAAGGGTTACCACAGCACCCTAAGACAATTTATGTAACTATAGCTAGTGCGGTCCCTGTCTTTCTTTTTGCACTTTTAACAAGGGATGAATGTGCCAGAGGCTCAGTAACAATTGTATAAAATAGCTTAATCAATTTAATAAATTCTCATAATTAAAATATATAATAAATAAAGGATAGATACTGATAGTGTAAATTAACATAACTGAAAATGAGAAAGTTCTAAAATTATCCCATATGACAAAAGGAACATTACTCTAGGGTCTATCATACATTTATTTTTTCAAGCACTTCATTTTAATTTTGCATTTATATCTTTTGTGGGAAACAGTAAAAGTTTCTCCAACAAAGCTGCTATCATAAATTAAGGATTAGCACTGCTGCCACAAAGACACCTGGCAGGGTAAATGTTCCTTTACTATGAAATATGTTACTTTTATAGGTTGCTGCATTGCATAATTTAAATGTGTAATCAATAACCTGTACTACCACTACAGAGTTTCTACCCAAGAATCTGATAAAGGGATGTTACATTACACATGTATTTCGTTTCACAGCACATGTCAGAGGTTGCCCATTTCTGTCCTATGGGATTGTCCACTATTCAGCAATTCTGGAAGGCATTAATCTCTTCTTACAGCCCATGCTACTAAATCTTCTAAAATATAATAACAGTCTTTCTTTTTACGCTTCCCCACCCATTCTGTCTGTATTCCCCATTGTACGGCGATGTGGACACTTGTGGCCTAATAAATAANTATTAATAACAATTATAATAAATAATAATGTTGATGATAACAATATTAATATTGGCATTTAGAACACATTAAAGACATATCTCCTAAGATATACTAATAGTCTTTCTTACAGTCTTGTGGATAGTCTTGTGGATTGCTTTTGTGGATTCTGATGTTTCTTTTGAGCATTTTGTTAATACCAGTAGGATGACAGAATATGGACTAGGAGGAATAAGTCTATTTATGTTCTGGATTCACCAGCTCCTGCTGCTAAATTTGAGATGGAAGTTTCTGTGTAACCCCAGAAATGTTCAAAAATGCTTGCAAGTTTATGGCCAGATCCAGTTATACCTTAATGTAATTTATGATTATTTGCCATACAAATTTTTAATTTGTGCCCAAAACCCAATGGATGCTAGTGCCTTTACATTAATATGTATTTATAAAAAGCTTGAGGCAGTCTATATTGCATATAAGTAATGGACATTTGAATTCTCATTTTTACTACATTTCTATTTATAGTAACTTTTTAAAATAAATATTAATAAAATTATGGTTTTTAAGAATACTTATTGAGATTTGTGTTCCTGTTGAGTGATAACACTCACTATCTATTCTTCTATTTTTCCCCTTAGACTCTAGTGAGAATGCAAAAGTGTCTAAAGGTTTGTATTATACCAATCAGTATGGCTAGCATTAAGTATGTTGTGGTGTTTTGTATTGTACAACAACAAAACAACTGCGACACAAACACACACACTAAAACCATACTTGCCAGCTCTCCTGAAATGAGTTAGTGAAAATCCTTAAAATTCAAATAGCACCCCAGAAACCCATGGGGTGAGCCACTCTCCTCCATTTGACCAATTGCAGGATTTATGAAACAATTCACTTAATCAAACTACAGTTCANAGCTGTGACATGTAAATCAATTTACATTCATTAATATTTACAAATCATTTATCGGTATGGTAACCATATAAGCATAACTATCACCCGACCGATTTCCTTAAAGGTCGCTCTTTAAGGAATTCCTGTGGTCCCCCCTTTTCCTCCCAAAAGTAAACCACTACACATGCACCGAGACTGGATCTTTTTGTCCGAAGGTTTCAACTGCTGCAAACCTGCTGTTAGCTCTGTGGGACATCGAATGGGTAAGCATTTATTTTAATTCAGGTACTGAATTACTGCTCGCTGCTCCTTTAACAGTAAATGGAGCTCTATGTACTACTCTAAAGGCTGCTGCTGCACTCTATAATGAATTATAAAAATACAAAATACAGATTCCAGATTACTGTAGACTGTAGCAGTAATATAGCTCACTACTGTACACTACTGTTCTATATTACTGGGACACAGTAATATAGATATGACATTGCTCACAAATTGAAAACGCCACCTGCTGGCCGAAAGTGTTAGTGCAGTCTTTTACACATTTCCCGACATTAACACCCGCCATGCATACCGCGACATGGCGGGATTTTAGCAAAGNTATAAAGTGTCACATCTGTACCTGTCCACAGATTTGTTATGGTCCATAGCAGTATGGGTGGGGTCTGATAATGTTATTTAATTGAACCCATCAGAACATTGTCAAGTACAGTACATTACATACAGTACAGTATGGTATAAGCAACCTAATTGCATATTGCACATTCTGGGTCACCCGGAGTGGGTGAGCATTGCTCCATACTATGGGCTCGTGCACAATAGCAGCAGAGCTCAATGATGAAGTTGCATAGTTACTCCGTGACTGGTTGATTGTCAGGGACCAGGAAAACCTTGTTCATCAATCTTCTAGGAATATGAAGATATCTTCATATTTTGTTCTTTTATTTGTGTGACACACTGTGCTGATGGTGATGGAGTGATATTAATTTGTCTGACTGAGAACCAATTTTCTGGCGATTATTTGTTTTATTAACACTTTTGGAAAAGCAAACGAGACAGTTTAAATGTTTATGTAGTCATCTGTTGTTGATGTTTACTAAAATGTGAACATTAAACAGTTGTGTGATTTCCCTCAATAGAATGAAAACGCCTAATTATTATAGTCATTATTAGCTAACAGAATTCTTTGAGATGTAAGTAATTCAGACTACTTACATGTTGTATCAGACATGCTATTTAGACATAAATATCCCAAATTTATGTAACAGACATGATCCCACAATCTGCAGTGTTAAGGAATGTCACAGTTGACTTGACTCTGATCCCTGTAATTTTCAGGAATTGATGATATATATGATGATATATTTGGCATGTAAGCAGAAGGTGCCAAATATTACATCAGGCTTTAGAGCTACCACGCCTCATACCCACTTTTCGTTTTCTGCTTGTTACCTCACCTATCACTCACTACTGCACTCTATACTGTTACCTTGCCTATCATTTGCTGTTCCTCTCTCTGCTGGTTACCTCGTCTATCACTCGCTATTCCTTTCTCTGACAGTTACCTTGTCTATCACTCGCTATACTCTGTCTGTTGGTTACCTCGTCTATCACTTACTTCTTCTCTCTCTGCTGATTTCCTCGTCTATCACTCGCTATTCCTCTCTCTGCTAGTTACCTCGTCTATCACTCGTTACTGCTCTCTCTGCTGGTTACCTTGCCTATCACTCATTACTGCTCTCTGCTAGTTACCTCGTCTATCACTCGTTACTGCTCTCTCTGCTGGTTACCTTGCTCATCAGTCGCTATTCCTCTCTCCGATGGTTATCTTGCCTATCAGTTGCTATTCCTCTCTCCGCTGGTTATCTTGCCTATCAGTTGCTATTCCTCTCTCTGCTGGTTACCTTGCCTATCAGTCGCTATTCCTCTCTCCACTGGTAATCTTGCCTATCAGTCGCTATTCCTCTATTGTGTGGGAACATTGTTCCGTATGCTGGAATTCAGCCTGCATGATGTTGTGAAACATGTCCAGTAGGGCAATGGTTACCAACCAAAATTGTTAGTGAAATATTCAAAGTTAATATTGTATTTGTATATGTGCTACCACTCATTGCCATACACCATAAAAAAGGACCCCTCTCACCTATTTCAAGCAAACTGCATCCTTAACTACTCTTATTGTGATTATTGTGACTATTGTAAAGAAAACAGCAAAGAGCAGCAGAGCATTACAAGTTGTTGATAACTGAGAATAATCTGCAAATCAATTTTATAGTTCACTTCATCCTTAGGTTCTATAAAATTGGTTCACTTGGATTCTCAAAAACACTTTTAATCATATCAGGGTCCTGTACCGGTGGAAAGGCTGGGAAGCTCTTAGTTTCTTGCTTAACCAGTTTTTTTTATCATGTGCAGAATAAGAGCAGTGCGATGAAATGAACGTCTGTTCTTCAACTCATTCATATAATGAAATACAACATGTTAAAGTGTGAAGCACTATTGGTGATCGTGTAATTGTGTCGTCCTGCAATTAAATGCTTATTATAATAGCATAGTTTACATGCAGTAATTACTTTCTTGCAATTTCTCAATACATTATGACAACAAAGGGCACTTTCTATAGAACGCTGTACTGTTNTTCATGTAAAATGTATGGTGTGCTGCAAATGCAAATTAAAAGTCATGTCAGCTCATTGAAAGCCTTTAAAAAATAGTCTGACAAACTTCAAAGAGAATACAAGGTTAATCCTTATGTGCTCTCAATACCAATATCAAAGGACTGAAACAAGGAGAGTGGTTTAGGGCAAAATATTGTCATTTACTAATCTTAATTATCAGAGGGCATTTCATATAAAAGTACAATTACAATACAGTCTAAGCCCATCCAAAGGTAATAATATGATTAGCGAAAATATCAGTTTTATCATTTTATTCTTAATACACATGAAAAGAGAATTGATTTAACAATTTCACTTGCCGAAATAGTAGCATAGTCATTTTATGTCTGTGATTGTAATAGAATTACAGTACTGTATTTTCAGGCATTGGTGACTGTTAACAGAACAATTGCAGTTTGCTTCTGGGATTTCCATTTTTACACATTTAAATGCACATTCAAGCTGGCCATTTGAATATTTCAATTCTGTTTATGGAATATGTTCACAAAGCGCTACAGATTAACTAAATGTAGAATTTTCATGGTTATTAGTATAAGGCAGGATAATAAAGGTTAAAAAGAAAAAATAGAAAAAACTGTGATATACTATTTAAGAATTGTCTAGATACCTAGGGCAAGAATCAAACTTTATTTAGTGATTTATTTCACAATTTTTTTTTAAAATAAAATCACAATTTTTCTTTAAATGGGACTACAAGTGCCATCATGGGCATGTGCATCAGATTATGCTGGCACCTGGCAAACAACAGGTNACTCCATGATCTGTCACTGGAAACTGTGATAATGGTGGAGATTTACGCCCTGTTTACTGCAGCATTATTAGGTTTTGCTGATTCACGTTGCACTTCCGCTAGGTTTTGGCTTGTCCGCTGTGCGTCTCATCGCTCGCTAGCTTTTCTCTTTGTAGCGAGTGGAAGTGAAGCGTATGGGCGTGTGCCAAGTATTTAAATGATTTGGAGAGGGCTTGGCTTCAGTGTACCTGGCGTAAGTCTGNCGTAAATTGATGGAGAGATGTGATTTACGCCCGCCAGACTTAAACATGCCCTCCAGCATGCGTATGTCCTGTTAGCCTTATGTTTTGCCTGAAGTTTGCTGTGTCTGCAGCGTTTAGCCAGTGTGATTAGTGGTCTGATCGCTGGCTCCTTAGCAGGTTTTTCAGGTGTTTTGTGAAGGCACACTCAGGACTACTATGGTCTACAATACAGTGTTTTGACTTCCATGCCTATTTCCAAAGGCACATGGGTCCCTTATGTGTAGTCCTGTGCCACCGTGCGATTTTGTAAACACTGCGCAATACAAAGTGCCATTTGCTCATGAGTATTTTAATATGGTCCATCCTGCTTTCATGTAGTCACTATTGTCTTATGTTTCGGCGTTGTCCCTAGCAATCACGTTCAGCTGGGCAATGTAATATTGTTAGCCATATGGCTCCTGGACGCCACTTGCAACACTAGTCTGCTTGTGTGTTGTCCCTAGTAACCATGTGCAGGACTGCGACTCTTGTCTCTTGGCGTTATGCAGACTTCACGCCAAATACTACTACCAGGACATTCCACATGGTGCTTACACTTAATCGTAATATTAGTCTGCTTGGATGTTGTCCCTAGCAACCATGTGTAGGATTGCGACTCTTGTCTATTGGCCTTATGCAGACTGCACGCCAAATATTAATACGTGGACATGCGACACGGTGCTTACACTCAGTTGCAACACTAGTCTAATTGGTTGTTGTCACTAGCAACCATGCTTATTGGTTTAATTGCCACAACACACATATATGCATTGTGTGATGCCTGAATGCCCATGATGTTTTCACTCAATCGCTACATTAGTATGGGTGTTGTCCATACCAACCATGGTCAGCCATGCGATTGAAGCCACATACATATTTGCAGACAGGGCAGGCCTCATGATGACTATGGCATGATACACAGTACTTTGAAGCACATCATGCATTCACATGGATGAGCCTTATGGTGGGTTGTCCATAACAGCCACACTCATTCTTTTTTAAACTAACTAGGAAATGTGAACACACCGCTCCTCATGACTATTATGGCATGGATTACTCAAACAGACATTCTTATAGCACAGCCTTGTGTGTTGCCCCTAGCAACAATTGTCACACATACAAAGTACACTATTTTATAATGTAAAAATCAGTTAAAAAGATTTATAGGCAAAATCAAAACTGTAGACACGTTTAATATCGCATATAAATCACATTTCTTTATTATTAGCCTGCTATAAGGCAAGCCTATGCCACTAAGGATGTAAGATTTGTCATTATTAAACATTGCAGCATATGTGCAACCTGTTCACTGTGTAGAAACCAGACATAGCAAATAATATATCACAAATATTACATGGCCAGTTGATAACTTGGATTGTGGCGACGTCCATAACAGCACGCCCAAGTTTAAACACATAATTAAATCATGATTGTTGTGCGGTTGTGTGCTGTTTGTGTCTTGGAATAATTTTCTGTGTATTATCAGTCTCATAACTTTATTACTAACAATGCTGACATGTTATACTCTTTATTGTAAGTGCTAAATATTATGTATGTTGTGTTTGTTTTTTTCTTAACAGCTAAAACAATGTACATGTGTTTAGACTATATTTGTTTGAAACACATTTTAATGCATGTGCATGTATTTGAATCAACAGATTTAAATGTTTGTAGCTTGTTTGGGTAACACAATATTTGTTTTTTTTTTTTATTTGGCTGAACATGTTTACTTTTATGATGTGCAAACTTTTTGCATACAGTAGCTTTGTGTGTGATCATGACATGCATATATGCATTAAATATATACATCATTTGTCAATATTTAAAATAAAACTGATTTGTCAAATATTTGACTTTTAGCCATGTGTCCCACATGACTTACTGCATTAAGCAGCAGAGTGGGTAATGTGCTTTAAAAAGAATGACTGATGAACTTATTTAAGATATGTTAGTTGGTAGGGGATGGGTTATGGATTGGTGTGGTGTTCGATGTGGCCGGGGTTGTTGCTCTTGGGTTTAAAGGGGGTGGGGATAGATGGTGCCACATACATAAACTTTTGGGTTGTGGATGGGGGATAGGCTGGGGCTGGGGGATTGGGAGAGGATGATGATGATGGTGGTGGTGGACTCGGCGTTGGTGGGGACAGAATGTAGCTGAGGGAGAGGATGAGTGGTGGGAACAGGGTGTGGCTGATGGAGAAGGTGAGGCTGGAGGTGGCAAATGTTGGAGTCTGCTCAGCACTTGTCGTAGGCCTAAGTAAATAACAATAAAACACAATTGATGTAGGTTAGGTCAAAGACAATTACTATCATGTCATGAAATGACTGTCCTGAAAACATATCATCCATCATGGAATAATACTGCATTGGCGGATGAATTTCAACACGTTGCTTTAGGTACACAACAACATTCAATATGGACACATATCATGTGACNTGATATTGACTTTCTACAGGATGGACAGGTGCAGGTGGTGGCAGAGGGTCCTGCTTCCTCCTCCTCGTCACTGCTGGGAGGGTGCAATGGACGGGATCAATACTGGACACATATCATGACACATGGAACGCACCTGACAGAGAGAGAGAGAGAGATGAGATGAGAGAGATGGGCAGGGAATTGGAGACCAGCAGAGAAAGGGTTAAGTGATGAGATGAGAGAGATGAGCAGGGAATTGGAGACCAGCAGAGAACGGGAATTAGGAGGAGAACTTAGACAAGGTACAAGGGCAGAAACTAAATGCAAGGAACCAGGCTCGGACTGGGCCACCAGAGCACCGGAGAATCCTCCGATGGGCCCCAAGACAGACACACAGTCAAATATGCACGCTGTGTGTAGCTGCCGTGAATGGAACTACTGCGCATGTGCAGTAGTTCCATAAGGTGGCAACACAATGGAGGTGAGGGATAGATCTGCTGCCGTGACCCTCACACAGTGTCTGGCTGGCTGAGTCCATTATCAGCCAGCCTGTGTGTAGCCCGATCCCTCTCACAGCTCTCCTGATCAGTGGCATGCAGGATCCACGGAGGAAAGACAGCAGGAAGATCTCACACATCCCCCTCCCTCCTCCTCCTCCAGATTATTAACCATTCAGTCACCAGTCAACTAACCATTGATTCAAAAAATGGACTCCCGAAACTCGTGAAGCAAAAGCCAACATATGTTTGTATTCCCACATGTGCATGACATTTACGGGGCCAAAACACTATGCAAACATTTGAGCAACACTGGCAGATTTTGTCATGATTGGGCAACACAATGTTAATTTTATTTCCTTTATCATTAAACGACCAATATTCCAGTACTGAAATGATGTTACGTTGTACAAAACGAAAAACATTTAAACATTTACAGAGCATAATATTTAGCTGAAAAATAAAATTTCACAGGCACACTAAATTTGTGCCTGTTGGACAGGCGTATAATTACCATACTTCAATATGGATGTGGCTAGATTAATTCCAAGTGTGACATATGTGTAATAGTTAACTTACTTCTGTGATGTCATCCCATGTAAGCTGCCTCTCATGTGGTGGTGCCTCTCGGCCACCCTCATACAAGCGATCCATCACGAGGGAGAACTCTCTGCAGAAAGTTCGGGTTGCGAGGGAGGCACATCCTAGGTGACCCAGGCACAACCAACTCTGCGTCAGATGGATCATTACCAGCAGGTGCCACATGTTCCTGTGTCTCAGCAGCATCCGCCACCACAGGCGGATCAGACATGTCTAAAAATGATAAAACACAACACATAACCATATTGTTCTTAGCAAATGACAAAGCCATATTANGGCAAGGAGGGTGTAACATACATGGATATTATAAGTGCCTTTATAATCCGCAAAATTTTATACATTACAAAAATGACTCAACAACATGTAATTGACAAGTTGGTTTAAAAACTAGGTTACAGTTCCAGATTTTAACTTACACCTTTTTTTTTAAATGTCCAATAGTAGAACAGAGCCAAACCATGTTGCCACGCGAGGGGGTCTAATTATTTTACATGGTATTTCATGCTGAAAAAACTATGCGTTTACACAAAGATCTCACTAACTACACATNATTTTTTTTAAGGAACTGGAAGCTGTCATACACTGTACAATAATTGTATGGTAAAAAAAACAAAATATGTAAATTAGTACTTTTTTTTTTTCCAAAAAAAAAATCATTTGGTTTATGCTTATAAAGTGGGTCTTAGTGGCAGGATTATTGCAAGTGCCCATACACTGAACGATTTTTTAGCTACAAAATGCTTTAAGATTGTTCAGACGACCGTTTTTGAACGATATCGGCAGATTGTTTCAAAAAATCGTTCACATACACTGTATGATTGTATGGGGTATGATTGTATNGGGTATGATTGTGTGCATTTTTCAAGGCTTCCAGGGCCTAAATTTACTAAGCAGGGAGATTGCAGGGTGATTGTAAAGTGGGGATGCTGCCCATAGCAACCAATCAGAATGTGAGCTTGAATCTGATTGGTTGTTATGGGCAACATCCCCACATTTNAATCTCCCTGCAATCTCCCTGCTTAGTAAATTTAGACCCAAGAGTCAAATTGCTGTGTAGTGGCTTGCAGCTGCAATGGCCAGGTAGTATGTGTATCTGTATTGCCTTTAGTTGCTGAAAGAGAGGCTTGCAACATAACTATATTGACATGACCTAAGCTAGTTATGTCAGCCTAAGAGAAAATGGAAGGTGGGTAAAATAATGATGAATTTCAGGGGAAGTAAATTAATGTTATTCTTTGCTTTTGCTTATTACACAGCATTACACAGTCATTGAGACTTGGGCTACAGCACCACCAATAGTGTTTCTAACAGGTGACATATACCTCTTTGCAATTTAGCATGGTGTTACCCAGCTGTAACTTTCTGCTCTTATTTACAACTTTGGATTAGGTCCCAAAGTAACAAATGGCCCCAGAGATGATAATTAAACACATTATAACATATTTAATTATGTATGTAATTTATTAACAACATTCAGGGCTCGAAGTGGGGATTGTAATGTGGGGATTGTAATTGTATGGTGCTAAGCCCCTTGCATAAGCCCCATCCCCTCTGGACCCGCAATTTTTTAAATTAAAGTCCCCCCCTCCAGTGCTGAGGGGGCAGAGCTTACAAAAGGGGCCCTGACAACGTTAAAAATTCTTTTATAACCCAGTGTTTAATTTACTGAACTTTAGACAATGGGCCACTAAGGCTTGGTTAATTTTGGATAGCACTCTAGATATCTATGGCATAAATACAGTAAACTGACACTTCTTTGATTAACACCATTCTTGTTATTGTTGGTACAGTCCTTGAATGGAATTAATGGGACAGTGGGGGATCGACCGTCCATCACTTACCACTCCCTGGTTCTTTACTGAGACATGTCTACCCCGATCAATCTCAATAAAGACTTTTTGTTCAAAATGTGTGTCAGACAACTCTCCCAACCAACGTGGCTTCATCCCAGGCAAGGCAACACATCATCCAGTCCTTGCTTTCCTTTCTCCTCCTACAGGTATATGGTCTCACGCCCTTCGCTCTCTAGGTGCTTCCAACAAGAGCTCTTCCTACATAGTGTTGGTTGGAACTTCTCCCTCTCTAACAGGATTAGTACACTGCTTGAAAAGGGTTGCACCTAGGGTGAAAATATATATAATAATTTCGGTCCTGCTCAGGAGGTTGTTATCTCATCACCTCCCTCCTTTCTGTAGCATGAAGCATGGACACTCTCCCTTTTTCTGTTTGGAAGGCTTCGTCAGATATACAGTCCTGTGGTGCCGTTTGGGAAATGGCCTGGTGAGGTACATTCAGCTGTCTTCAAACTGTCTCCACGGATTCTCCACCTTGTTGTCTGGTTCCTTCACTTTTTCAGCTCCTATACCCCCGTACTTGCACAGGAAATAGGAGAGCACATATGAACAACATATGACAGCTATTAGAAGGAGGAAATGGGGGATTGCTGGAATTTTACCACTTCCGATGGCGTTGCTATTACTCCTGGATCGGAATGATAACCTCCACTCCAGGGCCTAAATTTACTAAGCAGGGAGATTGAAAAGTGGGGATGTTGCCCATAGCATCCAATCAGATTCGAGCTCACATTCTCCAGTATGTAAAATGAAACTAAAAGCTTGAATCTGATCTGGTGCAAGGCAGGGCCCCCTGTACACATGGGAATCTGCATACTGCAACTTTCTTACGGCAGTCTGGATCTGACACATATTTACTACATTATAGTACTGATATGAGTACAAGCACCTACGAGTGTATTAAACATAACCTACAATCGCAGGTAACATCTGATAAGTGCAGGAATATGCTTGAACACTGTTTAAGGTTTAAGTGGATGAAATATGCAGGACTTTGTGTCCTAATTTAGGTACATGAACTGTAAGAAATACACTTGTGCTTGTAGCCTTTAATTATTTAAAATCAATTCTGAACATAAAAATATGTCAGCAAATTCAGCCCAACGCATTTATATATTAGAAAGAAGTATCGTTTGTATGTCAAATTAACTTCAACCACGAGCTTTAGGCAGACAAGTATATGGGAAAAGAATTACCTTGAATAATCAAGCAAAAGGTTATCACTGAGTGCTCTATAATCAATAATGCATGAGTTGGACGTACAGTACTGTTTCCTGTGAAGAATCAATAATACATTTTCATGCATGCCATGCTAATCTTTGAAACAACTTCAGCAAAAGTTCACCCTAAACTAGTACTGAAAATCAATATAAAAGTTCTTCTATTCTTATGTGTTAAAGTTCTGCTAAGACATCCTCATTTTATATACAACATTGACTGTCCACTGAATTGGAACACCTAACAAAAGCTTTGAGCTGTTGTTATTATAAATATACCATACATAATGTTGTTATACAAATAAATGAGTAATGTATAAAGCATTATTTTATTTCTTGCTCTTAATTACTTGGCAGTGTTTAATCATGTAATAGTAGTGACATGTATGCAATGAAATAGGGTTATGCTAATCACCATTCATCAAATAAGAAACACTGCCACATTTTAATTCAAAGGCTTTAAACACAAAGCTAAAGTCTTAATGAACAGTTACAGAGACAGCACCTCTATATCTTGGGACAGGAAATAACANATCTGTTCTACTTCTATTGCAGATCCACAGTGATTCCTTATGACAAGTTCTAATATTATATAAAAGTGTACCTGTTTCCAGTCCTGCTCTTCTTTATTCTGACCAATTCAATGAATTCTTGCATATGAGGAATCACACTAAACAAGGGTTGCAGACTTTACTGGAATTTTTGGGAAACTACAAATTTCTCCTGGAAGCTTAAAATTTCTCCTGGAATCTCCTCATTGCTTCTGTGATCTTGAGAAAGCAGGCAAATATCCTGGACCAGAGCAAAAGGTAGTGATGTTAAAAGACACTGCAAAGAAAGCAATGGATACTAGCACCAACTGCAACAGGAATAGTGCATCTGAACTGGCACAGCTTATATGGGTCATGTCCACCTGGCATGTCTCCAGTTTAGGAATCATGTACATTATAGTCAGAGCTAAGACTGACATACAGATAGGCCTTGCTGCATTGAGCCAGGGCGAGTCTGATGAGAGGAAACATGTTTCATACAAGCCCACTTGGTGAAAACATCCATGAATATTTCTCTAGATGGTGTATGGATCTTTATGCAAATAAAGTCTCCAAGCACTCAATACGAAAAACATTATATGGTTTCATGGTAGCGTGATCCATTTGTATCTACATATGGAGGATACATTTGTGAGCCACGGTTCTATACAATTGTTACAACAGGTCACAATAAGGCACAAAATAGTACTATCAGAACAATTTAGGGATAAAACTAATACTGTTTCTTATTTCTATAACTCAATTGCAATGCGGCAATAGAACTTATATTGCAGACTATGGCCTAAATTCACTAAGGAGGGATTTTGCTGGGGAATTGAAAAGTGGGGATGTTGCCCATAGCAACCAATCAGCTTTGAGCTCTCATTCTCCAGTATGTAAAATTAAACTGAGAGCTCGGATTTGATTGGTTGCTATGGGCAACATCCCCACATTTCAATCTCCCTGCAATCTCCCTGCTTAGTAAATTTAGACCCAAGAGTCAAATTGCTGTGTAGTGGCTTGCAGCTGCAATGGCCAGGTAGTATGTGTATCTGTATTGCCTTTAGTTGCTGAAAGAGAGGCTTGCAACATAACTATATTGACATGACCTAAGCTAGTTATGTCAGCCTAAGAGAAAATGGAAGGTGGGTAAAATAATGATGAATTTCAGGGGAAGTAAATTAATGTTATTCTTTGCTTTTGCTTATTACACAGCATTACACAGTCATTGAGACTTGGGCTACAGCACCACCAATAGTGTTTCTAACAGGTGACATATACCTCTTTGCAATTTAGCATGGTGTTACCCAGCTGTAACTTTCTGCTCTTATTTACAACTTTGGATTAGGTCCCAAAGTAACAAATGGCCCCAGAGATGATAATTAAACACATTATAACATATTTAATTATGTATGTAATTTATTAACAACATTCAGGGCTCGAAGTGGGGATTGTAATGTGGGGATTGTAATTGTATGGTGCTAAGCCCCTTGCATAAGCCCCATCCCCTCTGGACCCGCAATTTTTTAAATTAAAGTCCCCCCCTCCAG